>PRKT01001407.1:21903-77684 GCA_003671525.1 Saccostrea glomerata
TATATATATATATATATATATATATATATATATATATATATATATATATATATATATATATATATATATATATATATATATATATATATATATATATATATATATATACAATATATATATATATATCAAAAATTGATCTGTCAGTAGTGAGCACATGCCAAAAAAAAATAACAAAAAAAAACTTGGTTTACAGTATGCTTTGATAGTGAAAAAAAATGATAAATTAATTAATGGATATTGTTATCATAGGAACACAAAGACTGCCAAAAACAAGCTGTACAATGATGTAATTGACTTTATGCAGAAGATGCATGTTGGCTTTACCCCCAACCAGTTGAATGTCGGTTCTAGGATAGCGAGCGACCTTTGTGACATTCTTTGGTACTTGGACCCTTTCCATGGCCGCTTTGTTGATCGGGGACTGCAGATTCCAAAGGAACTTGAGAAATTCACTGGCGATAGAAAATGAAAGGAGCAGCATAAAAAAGAGCCAAGGGTAAAATAATGCTAAATGTTGTGTTTTGTAAAAAAAAAAATGTCAGAATGTTTGCGATTCAGGTTTTAGCAATACATGTACTAGCAACGCAGTGGTTAGTATTTTTGTGTTTTTCTAAAATTTCATACAATTTAAATTTGGTACATTTATTTTTTAAAAACTCATTATAAATATATAGAAAGTAATTTTCAGTTTGTATTTCTTGATAGATTTGTATATATGGTATATTTATAAAAAGGCCTAACTGTTTCAATAATTCTGGAATATTAAAGGAGGAAATATATGATAAAAATATTAAATATTATTTTGATTTATACTGAGACTGAAATATTGAGATGTTATTTTAATAGAATGGGTTTATTTTTAGATATGTTCAGAGGAACTGAAGACAAATATTGAAAGATTATCCTCACTGCTGATGCTGCCATGGTTTTTAAACACCAAGTTTAAAATATTTAAGGATGTACTTGACGCTCTGCTGCAAGCTCTTCACAAATATCATACTTTCCTTGAGAATCAAAAGAAACGGTCAAATGCAGTCCACAAAACATCCGAACCAATACGATCACTTACAGATAACTGGAGTTTCAGAATTGTAGAGACTTGCACAAGTACTCCTGACAAGATTTATGCAAATATTGACTTGGCACTGCAGAATTCTGATGTGTATTGTCCAGTAGATCTCCTTAATTTTGAACCAGTAGATAGATACGACAGAAGAAATTGGCTTGAAAAAATGAAACTGACATGTGCATTTGGAATATTTACCTACCAATATGGTAATTATCTGGGAAATTTAAATGTTGTGTGGAAACAATCCCCTATGCCTGACAGAGATAGCGCTCATGATATACAACTTATGTCTGACATTAAAAAGAAAATACCAGTATATCAACAAGGGCCATGAGAAAAGATTTTATGGAGAAATATGTAAACTCAGTGTCTGAAAAACCAGCAGTTCTTAGGTCTATGTATAGATTTCTCACTGGAAATACATTTGCACCCACAAACTCGTCTGAGGAATCTGTAGATCTGAGAGTGTCAAAATTTTTCTTGATTCTGATGATCCAAAATTGATTCTTGACCTGAGAAAAAACAATGGAAAAATTGAGGATAAAACGTTCGAACCTTTTTGGGCTGAGGTAAAGAAGTATTTACAAGAGAAGAGTGTGGTCGACGATCGAAGACATGGTGAAATATCATATATGCCTTTTGCCATATCTGTTCGTGAGGAGCAAATTCTAGCCAGAATGCCTCCTAATTCTGTTGCACCATCTGAAACATGGATCAGACTCAATTTCTATCCATCAAATCCATACAGAAAATCAGCTACACAATATACAGGGGAATTTCAAGTTAAGCATGCAGTACAGCAACGCCTTTTACGTGTGCAGCATGAAGATGCAGACGTTGCCTTTAACCAGTACACTATACTTAAATCTTTTGCTGTAAAATGGAGAGACCATTCTTATTTCCAGTGCTTAAATGACAAGGCAATTGTTCCTTCGGGGGAACCAGGGAGGCCAGTTGGTGCCGTCAATAGATCTCACAATGGAGGACTGGTGAGCAGCACAGGTAGTAGACTTCTTTCCCTGGATCATGACTATCATGTATGTGGAATCATCCCTTCAGTTTGTCTTATGGTTGACATTCCCGACAATACCCGTGGTTCATTTTATCGTGGAGATTTGCACATAACGCTGAAAGATAAAGTGTTCCAGCCATCCCATCCCTTGCGTCACTCAGCAGAAACCATCAAGATTGTGCGTGCAGAATGTGACGATGGAGTAAACTCTAATCGTCCGATACTACTTCGTTATACAGACGGAGGCCCAGATCATAGAACAACTTACACGTCTGTGCAACTGGCATCAATTTTGGAATTCATTTCATTAGATTTAGACATGTTCGTTGTCTGCAGAACTGCACCACATCAAAGTTACAACAATCCTGCGGAGCGATCCATGTCTCTTTTGAACCTAGGTCTTCAAAACGTTTCCTTATCACGTGCAGAAATGGAAACTGGATACGAGTCCCAGATGAGGTCAATGTCGTCAATGAAGTGCATAAGAAATTGCAAGAAAGAAAATTTTAAATCTGCCTTAAAAGAATCAGTAAAAGCTACCATTGAAACTGTAAAGAAAATATTTAACCGACTAAAGAAAACACATGGACAGATTTTCGTACATGATGCATGTGATGAAGATGAAATATCTCAGCTGCTTGATACGATTAAAGTTTTGGATGGAAACATGCATTCTGATAAAGCTAGAGAAATTAAGGAATTCTCAAAATACCCCCACCTTTTCGACTTTGTCAAAAAGCATTGCAGAAAGAGACACTACAGCTTCCAGGTATTTTTTTTTTTGCTATTAAACATAAAAATAGAGACCTATTATGCAATTTATTAACCAAATTTAGAGATTTTACAAATGTGAATTTAATTCTTAGATTAAGAAGTGCAGTAGTGATGCAGGGGACTGTGGGTACTGCAGACTCTGTCCTCCTCGTCAAGGAGCTACATTTTATGCCGGATCCAGTCATAAGTAATGGAGCATACAAGACATTTGAAGATCTCTATGGAACTGAAACAGATGACGGAGATAGACCAAGCAGGCAGTTTCAGCCACAAGCTACAGACAGGGACAAGAAATTCAAATCAATTTTGGTATCAGGTAAAAGTTTTTGTTTTATTTGAATTATAAGATTACATTTGATTTCAGTGCATGTGAAAGAAAAAACAGTGGCAAATTTGATGGATTTATCTGTATTGGAAAATTGAATGGTGTTACAATATCAGATATATTTAATTTGGCAAAATGATTTAATAAAAGCTACTTTGATATATATGTGTCTAGTTTCTTTTAAATTTTGATAAAGTTTTTTTTATGACATTTTAATAACAGATTCCATGATGGTAAGTCTTCAGTGTGTGTGTTTGTAGCTCAGTATTATAGACTTCACTCTGCTTCTCTGTGGTTCTGGAAAATACATGTACCTCCATGCTAACATTTAATACGATATATGGCTAAAGGCTAATAAATGGCACTTGTGATGGTATCTTCTACTTTTTCCCTTTGTCCTGTGTGATATGCACATTTTTATACAAGTCTTTCTCACAGTTCTGACATCTAATATGTTGAAATTAATATCTTTTATAACAATTCTTTTACATTTTGAAATCATTTTAATAGTAAGGACAAGAATAAATTGTGAAATTCAAAATTTCAGAGAAAGTATGAGGATTCGTCATATGTCAGGAGTGTGGTAAGAGGAGGGTAGTATACAGTAAGTGTCGTCTTGAGAGCAGAGAACAACGAGCAGTGCTGAGAGTACAAGAAGAACTTCTCTATGTGTGTGGTAGTACCTTATTCCCAGGAGGGGATCTTCAAGACAAAATCATTGTAAAAGAGTCCTTGCATTGTGGGTCACCTATTGAAGCAACATATTACTCTGGTATTAAAAGCAATTTTTTCACAAAACTTTAATGTTTTATTCAACAAAAAAGAAAAAAAAGACATAATTTTTTCTTTTGATAACTTAATATAACATTTCAGGGAAATCACAGATTTTCGACATTATTTGTTTCTATTGTGGGGACACAGAGATCACCAGGAATACGGAAATTCAGCAACTAAAGTAAGAATATGGGATAGTTAGACCAATCTGTCAAACCTGCATTTCCATTGGCAAAAAAACCGGCTACTAGATGTGCAAAAAAAAAAACGCCGCGTAACATGACAGTTGTGTAACGTCACAAAAATTATGCATCATTAAATAATAAATGTGTATTTTGTCTTTTTTTTTCGTCCTCCGACTTGACCTTTCTTGAAAAAAAATCCGTAAAACTAAAAATCAAATTATGATCGCCTAATGAAAGTTATGTATTTTTGCAATTGCATTACAAATTGTTAATGTAATTTTCACAATAATTATTGTTGTTAGATTTTATTACTTTTCATATTATATTGTAGGCCATCAGCATTTAAATATCTGTAATGAAATAAAGAGTGAAAGATCCAAAATACGGCGTGTTACATTAAAGATCACATTTCCCATGAAAATTAAAAATCTGGGTTTAAAATACAACTAAATATGTTTTTTGTTTTTTTTTAACAGGGAAATGTGGGGGTGTATTCTGGTTTTGAGCGAGGGACCGAGCTGAATTTTTGCTTTTTTTTTAATATAGATTGATAAAGATTATTCCTGAAATACATCGACTTCTTCTTTTTCGGAAGACATAAACTTTTTTCAGTAGTCATTTTTTCCACAAAACGTCTTAAGACTAAAAATTTACAGTCATTCTATAAATTTGACAGTCGTTACTGTTTGTATAATTTTGTACGTAAATGTTATTCTTAGTAGTAAGAGTTTTTGGGGGGAAATGAACTACGAGAAATAATTAAAGTACATTATATAACTGAAATCATTTAGAGCATTTAACGAGGATAGTGGGCTGTAAACTAGGAAAAAATACAGATGGGTAAAAAGGATTTAAAAGGACAGGAATATCACAAGGAAAAAAAGAATCTTCGTGTAAGCGGCTTTGAAATGAAATATGATTTACAATTTTTTTTTTGCACACATGTACCCGAAATACTTTGCAAACTCAGACGTACAAAGTGAAGATTGGAGGGGAAAATATATTGAAAGAACGTGATTTTAATAACACACACAAAAAAAATGAAAAATCATTGACAGAAAATATAGGTCATATTTATTCCAATACTCAAACGATGATGTGAATTGTAAAATGAAATATAATCAGTGTAAGACTGACTGAGTAAGATTAAAAAATACATAGCTAGATGCAATCAACTTTATGAAGATTTCAGCAAACCTTTTTTTGAGCACACATTTCATGTAATGCATGTAGTATACTTACATAACTCTTGAGTATTTCTTTCAGCATGTAAAATTTTACATGAATGAACTTATAAAATTATCAAAATAATCTTCATTTTAGATGGCAGATGATTTCCTTGACCTGTTCGCAGATCTAGACGAGGTCAACAAAGTAGTGAAACAATGTGATACAAATTTTATGGAAGTAAAGTACCCAGGACTTTTCATTTTCAAAGGCGCATCCGTCACGGAGACCAATAAGACCGTCCTCCCGACATTGAAAGAGATGGCTCCCGAGACTGCCAAGGATGATCAAGCGAAGTGTGTCGACCAGACACTGTGTGGAAGCTTGAGGGACCAGGAACCAGTGAAGAGGAAGATTTCCCTGGAGGATTACCAGGCTAGGACGGAAGTCTTAGGAACCACCTTTTCAACACAGACCTCTTGGAGAGACTACCCCAGTCTTATACTCCCTACCCTGCCAGACAGCAAAGCAGAGCTGCAGGCCTGTCAGGCATGGATGTGCAATAGCATGGATCAGATTGGACGTGCCAGGGAAATAGCCAAACGAAGACTCGTAAAACTTGAAGGAGGGGAACGACAGAGGGAAAGAGAAGCAATGCGAGCATTGGAAAAGAGGAATCGAGAACTAGAAATGGAAGTGAAGAGACTTAAAGATAGGGACACCCTCTTCTTGGAAGAGTAAACTTTGTTATAGAGACAATGACCAATATGTAATCTGACTTTGAGTGAAGTGAACACTTACAATACATAGTTGTAACTATTTCTCTTTTTGTTCTTATATATATAATAATTGATATGAATTTGTTTGTACATTTATTTAATAACTAATGTGTTTAAATATTTTACTTGCAAAATGTTCATTCTTATGTAATTTTAGGTAATATGTTGATTAGCATTGTAATTTCTTATCATTCTTGACTAATGTGAAATGCACATTAGATCTTAAGGGAGGGAGAGTGTGTTGGTTTTGTCTTATATTTATTTTAGAGTTATTTCCCTTTGACAAACACAAACAATACGAACTTCTACAGCAACAAGTTGATGAACTCAACTTCAAAGACATTGAAGCAGAGATGATTTCAGAGCCCAAACAGCAGTTGCAATCCAAAGCTGATCAAAAAAAATGAACTCAACTTCAAAGAAATTGAAGCAGAGATGGTTTCAGAACCCAATGAACAGTTGCAATCCAAAACTGATGATAAAAATTTGAAGGAGTTTTCAATTCATGCAGGGGAACTGTGGGATATAACTTTGCGTTTGATATAAGAATGCAGTTGCATTGATAACAGTTTCATTTTGACCAAAATGCTTATTTTTCTGAACTTATCTTCGAAGATATTGAAGATTTTCAAAGATATTAAAGAAATTTGTTTTGTAATTTTATGACATCCAATTTTGTGAAGTCTTTTGAGCAATTAAAGCTTGCAATAAAATTAGGGTGTACGTGTAATATTAAAGTGCAGATATTTACATTTTTTTTACAATTATACATGTATGTATAGACAGAAATGTCCCTTTTCTCAACACTAAAATAGATATCATATATTTTATTGAATGATATATATAGACACTTAGTGACATATATTAACATACTAGTATATTCTCTCTCTCCCTCTGTAAACACTTTCCTTTTTTCTTTTTTAAGTTTATATTTTTTGTACCTTTTCATTTTTTTTATTTCATGTTTTTTTTAATTAATCTTGATTATCATACCACGACATTGGAACCTAACAAATAATATTCAATTACGTTAATGTGAAATCATCTTTTCTCCTAAGCTTGCTTGCATAAGTTTAATTTTTTCATACCTTAAATTACTAAAATTTAATAGAAAGAAAAAAAAACATGAAAAATTGGTTTTAAGCAAGTATTTCTGGTTATCAGGTCATCCCTCAAGTTTGGAACATTATACATTTACATCTGAAATTTATCCCCTTTAAATTTTTTTTCATTTTTTTTTCAGAGTTTTAAATTCCAGTCATTAAAAATTCCATGGTTTACATGGGATTCGAGCCCGCCCCCCATTAAAATACCGATGAATCAAACTGCTTTACCACTAACGCGCTTACCACTATGTTACATGGCTTATGTGTTGTAGTGGCATTTAAATGATGTTTGTGACATGACCCTTGACTTTATGCACTTGAAGTATTACTCGGATACTCGTATTACTTGAATATTGTTCGTTATTTCCATATCCTTATCGGAAAGGTATAATGGATCTTCCCTCCATTATTTTGTATACCAAAAAATATTCATACGCAAACCTTTAGGATTATTTTTCAAACGAATGGATCGAAGACCCACTCACATTGGAAAATTTTTGTTTAAGCGTGAAAATATACATTTTCGTTTAAATCCGATTTTAACTTCTTGTTTGTCTGTGCGTCTGTCCATTTCACACATAAACAATTTTCCTCACAGTTTTCTCAGCAACTAATCATCATAGATGCTTGAAATTTTAACACAATCTTCTCTAAGTTCTGAAGATTTCAGAGGAAAACATCAGGGAGAGGTCAGCTGGAAACTTTCAGGTGAAGAGTGTGGATTAAGAAATTTGTATGATATTGATCTAAAAATACCTAGTCCTTCTAGCATGGCAGAGTTGGTATTCTTTTAATACAATGTTCCACCAAATTTTTTGGTCTACTTTTCAAAAAACGGGGAATGCTGGCGATATATGATGTACAGGTCTCCAAGCTTCTTGCATTGTACTGAATAAACCTACAAATATTTTCATTATTTTACAATGTAAAGTACCAGTATATTTTAATGGAAAAAAAATTCTTACTGATACTTATAAATATATGGTACACGAAGAATGTGGGGATAATGAACAGTATACAAACCATGTATAATTTTCAGGGAAGATATGATAATAAGAACATTGAGAATGACTTGTCAGTAGTATGAGACAGGTATTCTTGTTTCAGTTTCAGGTGTGGCCTTTCAACTACATTTGTTGTTGAAACCCTGACATTTCATTCCTAAACAAGCTGACCCACCTCTATAAAACAAAATTATAATTGTTATAATATAAAACTAAAAATGCATCATATAAATGACAATTTCAAAATGTCACCTATTATTTCTGTGTGTCACCTTGTAATTGACTAGCCAAATGCGCTCAAACCATTGCTGAAGCTTCAATTTGTATTTCCAAATCTTGTTGCAACGAAGATTGTCCATGTTCTGTTGTAATTAGTCTTCTGTTGTTGGTTTAGCTATTTATCCGAACCAACATGTAAAGATGAATGTCCTAAATTAAAAAAAAACATGGCAAATTCAATGGTGACCAAGTAGTAGTTTGTATATATTTATACCCACACAACTAGTTGCGGGAGGTATAATGTATTTGACCGGTCCGTCAGTCAGTCAGTCCTCTTTTTTTCAGCGCAACTCCTCATAAACCGCTGCACATAATTTCGTCAAACTTTGCAGGTATTTAGGACACACTGTGTAGATGTGCATATTCCAGGAAATTCCGATACCATTATTTTATCCGGGAATTTCCGCACTTTTAACTTAGACAATTGGCCATACCTTGAACAAGAGATGAACAGTTTATCAGCGCAACTCCTCATAAACCGGTGCACAGAATTTCGTTAACCTTTGCAGATATTTAGGACACAATATGTAGATGTGCATATTACCAGGAATTACCGATTCCTTAATTTTTTCGGGAATTTCCGCACTTTTAACTTAGGCATTTGGCCATACTTTGAATATAGAGATGAACAGTTTATCAGCGCAACTCCTCATAAACTACTGCACAGAATTTCTTTAAACTTTGCAGATATTTAGGACACAATATGTAGATGTGCATTTTACAGGAATTTCCGATTCCTAAAGTTTTCCGGGAATTTCCAAACTTTCCAACTTATACTTTTTGGCCATATTTTGAATATAGAGATGAACAGTTTCTCAGCACCACTCCTCGTAAACATGTTGTACATAGTTTCGTCAACCTATGCTGATATTTAGGACATATTCCATTATTTTATCCCAAAGAGTTTTGCCTATTATTCAAGAGAATTTCTCAACACCCCCCCCACTACAAATTAATGTGTGGATTTGTATATTGTCAAGAAATTTTTATTCCATTATTTATCTAGAAACTTCATTCACATTTAAATGTCCTCATATGCAAGGCATCTTGATGTGAAATTTTTTTGCAATTATTGCCCTTTTGATCTATACTACGTGATTTAAAGTGCACTATGCCTTTCATTATGTGTTTCACCGTCAAGTTATGGGGGAGCGTGGGGTATGTGAGCTAGCTCACTTTTTCTTTCATCTTATCTGTTGACATCAGTGTTCATATAAATTTTGTTTAAAATTTCAAGTCATATTCACGTTTGTATAAATTTAGAAAAACATGCCACCAAAAAAAATCAATATATTATCACGGCATCAGATGAAGGCAACAAAATTAGAATTTGCCAAACACCTAAGTATGATCCCTTTACATCGGAAGTATCTCATCTTTGTATTCTGCACAACCATTGACATTTGACTTGAGGCACTTGTCCCAGGCTTGCTCCCTATGGAAATCACAAAGATCACAAAGATAAACAGGCAATCTGAAAAATAAAAAAAAAATGATGAAATAAAAAATAAATGAAAGATGTGAAATATTTGCCGTAACCATATTTCTACTCATTTAAAAAATCTCCTCAGATGGTTATTACTTCATAAATCTGTAATTTCCGTTTTGTCTTCTCCTTATTAAATATAATAAAAAACAAAAAGGTTAATTGAAAAATAATTTTGTAAAAGAAATCTCAGAGAGATATAAGGAAGCTCTTTATCACAAGTTTTACCATAGGTTTATTGGAGCAAATCTGACATGTGAAAGTTCTATTGGTTAAATTCTCAAGACCAATACATGCTTCAGTGTTGTGGAACTGTTTGGAGCATTTTGTGTTTACATATACCCTTCAATATTTAGAATGTAAATAATTATTAGTTACTAGTCAACATGGTGGTACAACTTGATGATGTACAAGTTGTCTTGAAGAATGCAGTGAAAGAGCTGAATAAATGCATTCACAGAAGCAATGACAGCTAGTGACCGATATTTACAAAGGCAACTTCAATCTGACTTTATGACCCATGTCACGTGATCAATGTTACACATTGCCACTGAATATTTCGGAAAATCCTATACATTAACAGACTCCAAGGCTGTTCCTACTCTCTGGGGTACTACTGCCTGTTTTTGCTACCACATCACACTTTTTATAGGTTTTACTCATAACACTCTAGTCCACTATCTTCTTAAATGTCTAGTCAAACAAAGATGTGTTGTCTGCGATAAAAGATATGTATTTAGATATTTGCAATCTTATAAACTTATTTATATCAAATATGAATTTATATATATATATAGACAAACTAATAACAAACTCATACAAACCCGAGATGCTGCTATAGTTCTTGGCACGTTTTTTTCCAACCAGCATCGATGGACATGGAAAAGCTATCAATATAAAATGAAGGATATTTTAAAATTTTGAATCGGGCTATTTTTTAAAAAGATAGCCTTATTACTTGTTTAGTTTTATTCATATGTTTCAGATTATACCTTTATTGTTGTACATCATCTTCGAAGGCAACAGCACATGCTTCATTAGCAAGGGTTTCAATTGCGTTCCCTGCTTTTCTTTCCAATTTCTTCAAATTTCTTTATGTGACACAATCAAATCCTCGTATATCTACATCCACTTCTTATACTCACTTCTAACTGGATTTTCCAGCAGTAACAGTTGTATGTTATCACTTACTTTGGACAGTTTCTGGTCACAACTTCTTCTAAACTTTATGTTGCATTTGGTAAAAAAGTCCTTTCTCGGTCATCACTCTGTGCCTCTCTCCTGGCTGCTCTTCTGTATCACTTTCTTCAGCATCACACATGGCCCTTGATACTTCTTCGTAAATGTTGTACTGTTCAATGCCCAGAGAGAGATTAAAAAATTTTAAATGGGCTTCTCTTTATTCAACTTTTTACAAAGGAACATTTGCTCATAGGTTTCACCATCTGTCATAGTTCTCATACAATCCATAATACATCATCACATGACTGACATCATTTACTGTAAAGTAAATGAACAAAATTGTAAATAAAAAAAATCTTGTAATACAATGCAATACCAATAAACAGAGACAATTCGGACTAGAAAATTGACAGTGCCAAGGCAATTCAGACTAGAAATATTTGTCAGAGTATATGCTATCAATATCACAAACCCAAAAATAATACTTTATAAGTTAACGTTCTACACGTTGTATATATTATGCATAAAATATTTTAACTTTAGAAACTAGTGTTTGCAAACGGATATGAGAGTTATCACCCTTGCAATACACAGTTTAAGGCTAATGCATTTAACACCCATCCTCTACAACAGATATGCAGACCTATCAATGAATCTTATAAATAGTTTAAGAATACTGTGTTCATTATAATAAATCTATATTGTAGCTTTACATAAGAAGTAATGATGATCCAATATGCTTGACTATGTAGACCATTATCGAGGTATAAAAAAAATAGTGATTGTTAAATAAAATACAAGAAATGCTTACAAATACAAATGGTTGTGCTGGGGTTTGAATAATTGGCTTACCGTATAAGTAGTTTTTCCCAATTCCAGAGATGCATTGGACAAAAGTACAGACCAGGAAAAGATACCTTCCAGCAAATGTCACTGCTCGTGCAGTACTCATGAAAATTATGTGTACTCAAAAATCCATGACGTACAGTACCGACCGGACACAACCTAACAGAAAGCGAACCCGGAGCGGACCCCGGGTTCGCTCTCTGGGTACGCTCCGGGTTCGCTCGGGGTCCGCTAGGGCTGACCCCGAGCGAACCCGGAGCGCACCCAAAGCGAACCCGTAGCGGACCCCGAGCGAACCCGAAGCGGACCCAGAGAGCGAACCCCAAATTCAGTAGCGGTCCCAGAGAGCGAACGCGGGTTGTGTATTTCTTTACAGAGCTGTCAATCAGGATTAGCGATTAACCAATCAGCGCATCAACCAATCAAAATAGCATATTGATCTGTCGATTGGGATATAAGATCGAACGTGTTGATTTAATTCGACATAAATCCAAGCACTGTACATACAAGTAAAACGTGTGAATGTGCTGTATTAATCTATTGTGATAATTAAAATATTATTAAATAATTATTTATTTTAATCTCCGGGTTGTATTTTATATTTATATAATATTTAATTTCTTTTTTTTAAAGCAATTAATTAAATAAATTGGGTAAATACATCAATCAATGCATAAAAAAGGAAATCAATTGATATTACAATTCTTACTGACAAAAAGCGGGGAAAAAGAAATATAGTTGATCTTCGACAACTATTGTAAAATTTCACCATCTAAAGTTGAATTGGAAATGTATATAAACACTATTAAATAAAGAAAGAAATCCGAACCGCTATAAAGTACGTTCGGTTTATCGGGGTATACTGGTGAAGTGCGATTTACATAATTGAACGAATTAATTACGCTAATTAATCACGACATTTAGTAAATCGTACATTGTTTCATTCTCTCAAAATGCGTAACTATACTTGACAAAGAATAATCAGAGAAATATAATATAGAAGGGATATTTTAACATATGAATTATAATCTATTATATATTTTGAAATGTTTTAGGACTAATTAATGGAAAAAAAAATTAATAAAGGCGTTAGCAATGCATAGTTACGTGGGTTGTTCGAAAGATGGTAACGCAAACTAACTGTAGAGTAACACTAAGTTGAAAAAATAAATCTTGTTAAATATCATGAGGAATTGGGTCTAATTCACGTTCATTCTGGTGAAGTCATTCAGTTTGTTAATACCATTAGGGCGGAATGACTTCAATCTGTGCATCCAGAAGGAAGATTTTTATATACACGCATTTTTTTCATGCCCAAGAAGACTAAGAAGATCAATAATTTTGATGTAAATTTTGAATAATTTAATGTAACATGTATAACACGTAAATTGAGAAATCATAAATAAAATAATTAAATAATTAGAATGTTTTAAAGACGATGTGTGTGTGAAATAGGGGGCATATATCTATATATTCTTATCGGGTCGGGAGAAAAATTATTATTTGCCTTTTTTCTTTATTCTGAAAAAAATCATTCTCGCTCCAAAATTTTGACCTTGAAAAAGCTCTAATATACAGTGTAATTTTTTTTTTTTAGAAAATGTCCGGTAAATATTTATTACGAACTTTAATGTGTAACTACTATAAATGAATTCTAAATATATCAGATGTACAAAAGGCTACATGTAATTTATAGATACGATATCATAATTCACGTGTTTAGTAAACATTCAAACTACGATTTAGCAAAACGTAAGGAATAACAAATGTATTTTTAAACTATATAAAGCCTGAATTTAAAAGGTATTCAGTTTAAATTTCTTTCGTCAGTTTCACTTGTACATGTACACCATTCGATACACTTAAAAATAAATTCAACACTCTTTTCTTCCTCTTCTTTTTTGTTTTCTCGTTATAACTTACGAAAAATAAATGCCTTATAACCCGCTGTTAAATTAGTTTGAATTTCTCGGGATAGAGAAATCAAGGAAATCAATTATTCATGTACATGTAAATCTACGTCTTATAAACAGTTTAATTTCAGAAAATTTATCCATGTTCTCCATAATATCACTGATTACATATACAGTGTACATGTCCGCATCGTCGCATAAACAACAATGATCGATCCACAATACCATTACTGTATGGGAATATACAAGGGGCGGGGCTTACTGGCGGTGAGATTAAAGCGGGGTCCGCTTCACGCATCAGTGCGTAAAGCGGTCCCAGGAAGCGAACACCGGGTTCGCTCTAGCGGACCCAGAGCTGACCCCGAGCGAACGCGGAGCGAACCCGGAGCGCACCCAAAGCGCACCCGGAGCGGTCCCAAAATTTCTGAAAGCGAACCCGAAGCGGACCCCGAGCGAACCCGGGGTCCGCTCCGGGTTCGCTCTGGTGTTAGGTTGTGTCCGGTCGGTACTGTAATACACTGACATAATGGCGCTAAAATTTGAACATGAGCAATAAGCTATAACATTTATGGTTAATCAGCTGATAGTAAATTGATTGACAAGTGAATATCAGGCTGGAAAGCTTAATCAGTTGACTAGTGAATTGATTGACAAGTGTAACTTAATCATCTGACTAGTGAATAGGTTGACAAGTGAATATCAGGCTGGATAGCTTAATGGTTAATCATCTGACTAGAGAATTGATTTACAATTGCAAGTGAATACTGACTTTCGATTTATCTTACACAAAGGCGAAGGCCACCGTCCTTTTTCTGTAGACATACCAAAGGACTGGGAAATGCAGACTTTGACTTGCGAATGAAACCTTTGGACAGCAGATCCTGTATGTAATCTTTCACTTCGCTGTACAAAGCATTTGGAATGGATCTGTATGTCTGTCGTACAGGGCTGGGATCCTGCATACTGATGTCCATCCTCAAATCAGGCGCAAATCCTATACTTTTCTAATCCTTGTTATACATTTAACAAATTCATAATTGATAGATGGATGACGTTCTCAAAGCTGAAGTGGACAGGAAAGAGTTAGAGGAACTGATTGGAAAGGAGTGGCCGAGTGAGGGTCTGCAATGTCCAGTGATAAAATGTGTATCAAGGCCCCACGTATTTCAGAGGATTGGTTCCTACGGGGCCCATTATCTTAAGTCTCACAAACCAATAGTCCCGGTGTACCATTGCACTGCAGAGAAGAATACCGTCACATCATTTAAACATAAAAATTTACAGGGATGTTGTTTAAGGAGGGCAATCGCAAATATGCGATACTGTGATCCTGGGGGCTTTGGCCTTCCCCTTCCGTCAATGCCTGCAAGACCGCTTTTTCATCTAACAACTTATGGTGCTCGAAACTAGAAACCACAGGTCATCTGACATTTCTTTAATTCATTATTTTTATTTTGAAACGAGAATTTATTGTTTAAATTTTGATGTTATAATATTAATCGATAACGCATAATTAACTCTTCAGTTTTCATTCATTCCTTTCATAAGTTTCAACAGTATTTGATCAAGCTTATTTTATGAACGTGACTCAGGACAAAAAGTACACATATAAATAATAAATTAATCATTGTTTTCCTTGTATTACGTACTGTGGTGCTGAACAACGAAAACATTTATGAACACCTTTTTAGAACACAAATACCCTCAAAATTGGAAAAAAAAGAGTGGCCATAAAAGATTCTCAAACAACCTATGTTGTGGGCGCCCTCCTTATGGCAGTGCAGTCCAGATCATAGATCAATACTACGGGGGAGCTGTTGCATTAAATGTGAGCAGAATAAAGAAAATCATCGTACCGACAGCAGCGGAAATACACGGATTTTCCCATGAAAATGAACTCCCATATCTAACTGAACCAAGAAGAACCCATGAATCGGTAGTAAAAATGCTCAAGAAGCAGTGGAATGGAAAAGGACCGTTAGTTGCATCAAAGTTGCATCAAAGGTTCATTTATTCTCGTTTTGTTCCCTCAGTTAGAAACTGTGAAAGGAATTTCAAACGATTATATGCATCTTATTTGTCTTAAGAGCGTACAACTACTTACCAAGTTGTTGTTCCTCATAGCAAACAGATCAAAACTTATTCACTGAATTCACATCCGACAGTCGATTTACTTTGTGAAGGTAATAATATTTTTTAACGCACAGAGTAAGAGAAAAATAGATCTATTTGCCTACCCCCCAAATACCACAACTCTATAATTTTCATACAAGAGGAAATATCTAATGGTACAAAGAAGCCTTAGTCTATTTGGAATCTCTATGGTCTTTTTTCTTTGTTGCATAAAAGGATATGGAGATAACGAACAGTATTAAATCTCAAAGTCCATTAAACAAAATAAGAGCAGAGCAAACACGAACCTCCAAAACATCATCTTTTTAAAAAAATTCCATTTAAAGGAGCATGTATACTTATTCCATTAGACATTAAATTAAAGCTGATTGAATGCTAAGGAATAATGCCAAAAAGTGATGAGGCACTTAGAGTAGTATTCGTAATGGGGACCAAAAGCGTATCAAACATCTATGTATTTGCATGGGGTCTAAAAATGCAAGCCCTGTTGATTTGAAGGAGGCCTTATTGTTGATCCTTTTTTGCTCTTATGTTTGGGACTTGGCCTACCCCAAACAAAATCAAGTGGAGTCAAGAAAAGCAAATTCGCAATGAGTCAAAACTATTTAAAATTTGTTAAAATCTTTGAAGACTTAGAATGATTAAAATGTATGTAATGTGATGAAGATAATACCATGTGGTGCATTTGGTAAAAGTATTGCATAGTGATCAGATGTACAAGAGCTGTTTATGCATGGGTTTTTTTTCTGCAAATCACACTTAGTCAAATTGTTACGTGGTCTGATACAAATGCTTGAAATAATGGATTTACAGTGTACGCGTATACATGTATACCGGTTTGTTCTAATCATTCTCTGACTGCTGTAAGATTGAGTTTGTATTATTATCCAAATTTATCCGGCTTCATTTAGTTTTCCAATTTTATCAGAATAGAAATTTTCAAATCTGACGTGAAAACCCGCAATGTTTGCACAATTTTAGATGTTTACCAGATTCTGTTTTGATTTTGAGCTGTTAATCCTTATATTTTTCGACAAGTTGGAAAATAATCACAGTAATTACCTGTTCGATGATTGTCTGAATACAGTGTTGACTTCATATCTTTTTGTGTACTGTATTTTTGGAGTAAATAACAGCTAATAATAAGGTTAATCTTCAGTTTGAGCATATGATGTAAATGAACATTCCCGCAGGTCATAAATTAACGTCATTTATAAGGTTTTATTCACTTATATCATTTAATACTATCATGGATTACTAGTTTATGACAAAGTATTTTTAATTTTGTACTCAGTATATCAGTCAATTGAATTTTGTCATTCGTCATTTCAGTCACATTTGTATACGACGTAGAGCATTGTAAGTTCTGTTTATTTTGTTTGTCAATCTTTTCCAACTTTTCCCTTGTTCTCTTTTCCAATACCAATGTTGATGGAAAAAAATGATGGGAAACGAATGTGACGTTTATTCTTGAAAAACTAGAAAGGAAAACAGTTTCATATCATAACATCATTGTCGTGATTATTAGAATTCTGACATGGCAGCTAAAGAAGAAGTGGAGGCTGCAGAATCTGATGTTGGAAAATCACCACCTGAAAGAAACAGGAAGCTAAGAAGCTTACAGAAAGTGGTAAATCATACAAACAAGAACAGTATTATGGTACGTTCAGGAAGTTGAAAACATTAGTGACACAAATAAAAACTCTGATGCTAGAAAACAAAACTGACACAGAAAATGTGAGAAATGGATACAGTAAATGGTTACAGACATATGAACACTTCTTGAATTTATTTGATGAATTTGCAATCCAGAAAGATGATAAAGCAGAACAGAAGAAGGTGTTTGCATTAAGATTGTCAAAGTTTATGGACATTCCTGGAACATTCGTTAGTTCCAGAGTGTTCTCAGAGAACTTGGAAGTATCTCCTCTCGAAGGGCTAGACTTGTTACAGCAGTATTTGGGACCTGAATCTTCCAGGTATGCAGTTAACATTCGTGCCGCAAACTAGTGATGGGTAATCGGGAAAAAATCAGAATCGATTATCGGTAAAAAACGGCTTAGCATAATCGATTATCATCAAAATTTTGAACTCTAATAAAATTAATATAGAAAAGTTGAAACTTATTCAAATTTCTGTCAGACTTTTACAAAAAAAAACATTTACTTTTATAAAATATTCAGTAATGTTAATTATTTCTTTTGGTGGAAAGTGGAAAATAATATTTTGTTTACTATAAACAATAAATGACTATATAAGACTATTGAAACAGAAGGGGATTTTATTTACAAAGTCCATACAATGAATATTTTACTGATATTAGTCCCACCTTTCATTTTATTCATGTACATTTTTCTGAAAAGTAGTTTTAATTGGTTAAAATAATAAAATTGCAAGTCTTAAAAGTAATTATCCAGAAGTTAGACTTGTATTTTTGATAATAATTACGCTTAAAGATTGACTAGACTAATTATTTTTTCCTTTGTATAGTAAAACCTTGCAATAATAGCGTTTCCTGGTATTAGTCTATCCCCATATTTGATTATGGCGGTAAAAGTATCAACAAACCACGGAATCCTTCCATGTTCTTAACGTTTATCACTACTTTTATGCTCTTTGCACTTGGATTTGGTAATAAAATTAAAGTATGACAATTTTATTTTTTGCTAGCGATGCCGGCGACATTTATTTTATAATCTATTAGTAGCATCGAAGAGCTTCTAACGACTGACAATCCATTGTCGACGACAGTCGTTCCATCACTATCAAGAATCCCTTGATATTAGGCAAGTCAGTGTCAAGTATTACACAGATAGCCAAGTGGTTCTAGGCTACATCATCAATAGTGGACCAAATTCGGATTCTCTCAACCGCATCTGATTGGAGTAACGTGAACATTGAACATTACGCAGCTGACCTAGCTACACGCTCAGTTCCCTCTTCAAAACTTCAGGACAGTATGTGGTTGAACGGACCGAAGTTCTTACATAACAGTAAGGAAGATATTCAACAAAAAACCATTTGTTCCGCACAGCATTTCAACAGCTACTTAAGCGGATAAATGTCCATCTCACTGAAAAAAAATGTGTGAGACCAGCGTCAATAAAGTCAAGGAGAAAATAAGATTTGGTGGAAACTACTTCACATATCCTGAGTACTGTGATGTATGCGGTGCTATATACCCCGAAGATAGAGGTATAGTAACCCTGAATATAGAGGTAAAGTAAACTGTGAAACACCATCCTGCACTGGATCAAGATCAAGTGATGCTGATGCGACAGGAAGAAGAAAAAACTGCTTCGTTAGTGGGGATTTATACTTACAGCTGAAAGAGATTATTAAAAATTAAGGAATTTTAATGAAGTTTTGTCCTCATTTCAAAGATCTAATGATAGTGAGGAAATTCATGATATAACAGATGGCTAAAAGTACAAAGATATTAAGAAAAAGTGTAAGGACATGACTGTCACAATGACTATGTTTACCGATGGAGTTTCCTTATTCAAGTCATCAAAAGTCTCTTTATGGCCAGTGTACCTGTCATCAGTGAACGCAATCCACAATCAAGGTTTCTGAAGAAAAAAATGATTTTATGGGGACTCTGGCAAGGTCAGGGTAAACCTTTGATGAATACTTTCTTTTTTTCTATTTGTCAAGGAAATGAGAATTTTATACAAAACTGGAATGCAAGTAGAAACTCCATCTGGACAACGGACAGTTCACGCTTGAATAAACGCCATAACTATGGATCTTCAAGCAAGAGCACATGTTTAAACATGATGCATCATAATGGCGTGTGTGCTTGCCTGTACTGTGAAGAGCCAAGGTTCGTGGTGAAAAGGTTGAAAGCTCAGTGGGGTTGATTGAAAAAAAAATGGAAGTAATTTTTTCAAAAATAAACATTACTCTTGTCTGTAAATGTTGAAAATAAAATTTATGATTGCATTGTACAACTGAAATAAATTTATAACAAATCATGAATATTCACCTTTTGAAGATATTTTCCTGTGATAGGAAGGGGATTAAACATGCATAATTGCAAAATAATTTAATAAAAACGTCTGAAACAGATTGGATTTATTATTGATTAATTATTATCAAATATTATTATTAGACCTAATATAGTTTTATTTAAAGTGATTAATAATTTTATGCACATTGCCGGGAAGAACAAGTGAGCAAGTTCAGATACCCCACGCTCCTCCAAAAGTTGATGTGCGGAAATCCCCCCCCCCTAAAAACACCGAAGGAATCATGATTTCCTTGTACTATGCACATCTTTACACATTGTGTCCTAAACATCTGCAAGTTTAACGAAATTGCATACAGCAGTTTATGAGGAATTACGCTGACAAACTGCTCACCTCTTTATTCAATATATGACCAAAATCTAAATGTTAAAGTGCGGAAATTCCCGAAAAAATAAAGAATTCGGAATTTCCTGATGATGTGCAAATCTACACACACATCCCTTGTTTACATTGGATGCACAACGCAGCGATTAACAGGAAACGTAACTAGATATCATTGAGATGGTGGCCATCTCAAAGGGCCCCGCATTCAAAAATGAACATGAAAATGTAAGGTCATTTAAAAGGGATTATTTTGAAGAGGAACATTTGTGTTATACAGTAAAAGTGATTTAGTACGACTTCATGGATACAGCAAATTGACTAATATTTATAAATTTACTGGAATTAAAAGGCAAAAAATTATGCACCAAACAAAGATTCTAAACAGAAAGGGTAATTCTGTCCATGACCTAGAAACTTTGACCAAGGTCACTGCACATCCATTGACCAGTTGATCTCTATGAGTGAAGTAATAGCCAGATTGGGCCAACGAGAGAGAAGATATACTCCGAACTAGGATTTTTCATATAATTCTGCTATGACCTTGACCTTTGACCTAGAAATCTGGTTCAACGTCACTGCACACTGGTTACCCAAATGCACTCTGTGGGTGAAGTATGAGGCAGTTTGGGCCAAGAAGAGAGAAGATATGCTCTGGACAAGGATTTTTCACATAATTCAGCTATGACCTTGACCTTTGACCAAGAAACCTGGTTCAACGTCACTCCACACCTGTTACCCTAAGGCACTCTGTGGTTGAAGTACGAGCCAGATTGGGCCAAGGAGGGAGAAGATATGCTTCGGACAAGGATTTTTCATATAATTCAGCTATGACCTTGACCTTTGACCTAGAAACCTGGTTCAAGTTCACTGCACACCGGTTACCCAAAGGCACTCTTTGGGTGAAGTATGAGCCAGATTGGGCCAAGGAGAGAGAAGAATATGCTCCGGACAAGGATTTTTCATATAATTCAACTATGACCTTGACCCTTGACCTAGAAACCTGGTTCAAGGTCACTGCACACCGGTTTCCCAAAGACACTCTGTGGGTGAAGTATGAGCCAGATTGGGCCAAGGAAAGAGAAGATAGGCTCCGGACAAGGATTTTTCATATAATTCAGCTTTGACCTTGACTTTTGACCTAGAAACCTGGTTCAAGGTCACTACACACCTGTTACCCAAAGGCTCTCTGTGGGTGAAGTATGAGCCAGATTGGGCCAAGGAGAGAGAAGATATGCCCCGGACAAGAGATCTCGGAAGGACGGACAGCCGGACGGACAGACTGATCACTATAGGGCACCCGCCAAGCGGGGCTCTAATAAACATGTAAATACCGTCTCTATAAACACGGGAAATATTAATCATGAGCGACTCAAAATACGGCTCCATGACAATTATAAATCTTAAAAATGAGCTAAGAAAAAGAAATGCCAGGATAACGGGACGAAAACAAGAACTGGTCGACAGGTAATTCGATACTGAAAAACCGCATGATAATACCTCGTGCTGCATGCCGACAATCTGAACTCTTCGTCTTAAAATATAATATATCAATATGGCGATTAATTAAATAATCGTAAATTGTAAATAAATATAAAACAGTTTCTTTTTCTTTTAATTTTCAATAGACTGGAAGCATATGACAGAAACTTCAACTTCGGAAAAGTTGAATACACTGACCCAGAATTTTGTATGCAACTTCCAAGTTACGATACGTACGCTGACGTAAATTCTGACACTCCCTTTTTCTGGTTTGTCCATGGATACCGTTCATAGTTATTTTGGGAGGTTTGCGAAGAAATTTGAAAATCATTTTATTCACCTTATGGTAGAACCTATGTCGGAGAAGTCTTTGTCACAAGATTTTCAAACTTTTCATAATGATAAATTAGCACTTGCTTATCAATCAGTAAAAAGCACATGACATGTTTCCTTGTTATAAAAAGTGGTGCAGCCAGTTAAACATGGAATGATAAATACATACTTCGACTTCACAATTTCAGTCATTTTAGGGGTACTTGTCATGCAAAGAAGACAACAAAATCCCAGAATTGCTTCTTTAAACATCGTTGTTTTTATTGTTTATTAACTGAACAGTATTAAACAATATTTCCCGAGAATAAAATTCTTTTTTATTCAATTGACATAAAAGAAAAGTCCACATTTTCAACACTATAGGCAAATGAACTATATTTATTTTCAGTCAATTTTCCGACCTACATTTGTAAATATATATCAGAAGTCTTTGTCACAATGTTTTCAATCTTTAATATAATAAAGAACATACCCAAATGATTACAAAAAGTGATTAAAATATATACCTTTCCCTTCTTACGAATGAAAGAAAGGTTATTTACCGATACTAATATTCTTGACCTTTTTGCACTTACACGCATTTTGTTATTAAATGACTGTTCGGGGCTAATTTCAGCTTCAAAATGTTTATAAAAAATTGTACTTTTAATTTAAAAGCTCATATTTAATAAAACCCCATGAATATGAACAAGTAACAAATAATTATGAAATGGAATGCACATCATTTCATGATAGATATAACAAAATGTACACACAATCTACAACACGTACATCTTTGACTTAGACACATTTCATCAAGATATTACACTCTTTACCGGTAGTTGGCAACAGAAGATTTTTTAAAAAGATTTTTGCATTCCTTCAAAATAATTACATACCATTTTATATTATTATTGTATACATGGCAATTTCATTGCACAATGTAGTCTTGGATTTGTCAACTTAATTAAGGTCAAGATCTTTTAAATGAAAGTGCCTATAGGTTTCTCTAATTCAAGAGATATATTGTCATTAAGCATTTTATTAAAAATATTTATATAAATCGAATATTAAGATTATTTTGGCATGATTTTAAATTGAATTCTGTGAATTTCAAAATGCAGTTTTTTCTACCATTTCTATACTGAAGCTGAAAAGTACGGGAAATGACATTGAATTAATTATGACGTCATAATGCATCTAGCACAGGCTAAACAAATTCACTAGTTATGATGTCATACGACGTAGGTTCTACGTTAATACGACAATTTCCTGACATACAACCGTGTATCCATCAACACAGCCTGTACATTTATTAAAGGAAACTGTCGTGCAGAAATGAGAAAGAATGTTTGTTACACAATAGATATTAAATTGAGCAATGAAGGGTCCGTTCTGGAGGCCCAGAGCGAATGTGCAGCACGTATGGGGCCTGATGCAAATTGTAAACATGTAGCTGCAGTTATGTATGGTGCTGTTATGTTTGCAAAGAATAAATTTATCAAGACAGAGGAAACATGTACACAGCGTTTGCAAACATTCCACAATCTCAACGATTCAAAGACAGTCCCATTAAATCTGATGACCTGAATTTACCTGGTGCTGATGAATTAACAAATATTGCTATTGACCCACGACCTAGAGAATTCAGAAATAATCCATCTTATCCTCACTACTTTAGAAATGTATGTTTGAATTTCTCAGGTATTTCTAAGATGCCCATTTATCAGACATTTACACCAGCAAACATGATTGCAGTAGCAAATGACCATGATTATATGAAATTATCTCCTGAAGAAAACTTTTTGGAAAAATTACAAATTATAAAGATATCAGATCTCCAAATTGAAAATATTAAGTCAGCAACAAAAGGGCAGCGTCTAATCAAAATATGGAAGGAGGAGAGAGCAAAACGTTTAACATCTTTGATATTTTGTAGGATTTGTAAGTGTACTGATAGAACTGACAAAATGAAACATGCCATGTCACTAACAGTTATCAATAAAGTAAAAAAATCAGATAACCATGATTAACAGATTGACGCAGATTTCAATGATCTAATTTCAATTTCTTATCATGTTTACAAGAGGCCCAAGGGCCTTATAGGTCACCTGAGTATCATGTAACAACTTTCCAGCGATTGCTTTTGGTTCGTGTTTTAATCCAAAAGCCATGAAATTCACAAATTTTGAAGAAGGCACCATTGCTTATCAAAGGGCACATTTCAGAGCATTAATTTATTTTTAGTCAAAGTACCCCCCTGGTACCCCTGACCCAGCGTCCCTGAACGTATCTATTTTGAAAGAGGCCCCTTTCTTCATTATAAGGCCAGCATTTTTTTGTTTAGGTTTAGTTATGAGCATGAGAATAAAAAAGTCCCAAAGCAGAAGGGAATCAAAATTTTTTTTATTAACATTTGTACATTCTTTTTTATGCTATTATAATAGGCTCCTTACCAATAGATACATATAATGCTTACAATAGGAAAGTAAAACATTTAATTGCTTATTTCATCATCTGCCAGTTTGGGCCAGTTATATAAATTTTGTGATGCTGGTCAAAATATATTTAAAAAATCAATTCTTTAAAAGTCTTTCAATATATCTTCATTTTTTTTTAATATGTGTTAGGTGAATGTGTAGACATTGTTCTAAAATTAAATCCTATCATAAAACAGACAGGGGGTATTGCGGGTGTAGGGTGAACACTTTTTCAATCAAGTGTAAAATAATTTTTCTGGCTGATAAAAATAATATTACATGCCTGTATACATTTGTATATTCTTGCCTTAACAATTTCTTCCTCAAATGGACTGAACTTCTCCCATAGTTTTATTCATTACATCTGATGCATAAGCGAATTATGGTTAGAACGGTACCTAGTGAAAATGGCACCTGGTGAAAACGGCACCTGGAATATGCAAAACGGCACTTGGTTAAAACGGCA
The DNA here is from genome assembly GCA_003671525.1 of Saccostrea glomerata. NCBI lineage: Eukaryota > Metazoa > Mollusca > Bivalvia > Ostreida > Ostreidae > Saccostrea > Saccostrea glomerata. The sequence continues at coordinate 47,030 of PRKT01001407.1, forward strand.
CTTGGTTAAAACGGCACTTAGTGAAAACGGCACTTGGTTAAAACGGCACTTAGAGGAAAAAGTATATGTGTTATGATATACATTTGACATAAGTTCTTTTTTAATTCAAATTTAATTTATTGACTTTAGAATTTTTTGAGGCTTCAATTTTGCTTTATTTTGAATCTATTTTTAAAGGTAGTATTTATAAGCTATAACACAACAATATGTGGGATTAAGAATAATTATATTTGAGTGTAGTGTTTATAATATGAAAAAGAAATGGTGAAAATGATTTTTTTTCTGTAGCAATTATTTTAACAGTATCAACATTGTATCATCTTCATTATAAAAAAAAAAAAATTTTGTTCTTTTATGTACATGTTTATTATATTGTTAAATGTTTTATGGCTATTCATATTTTATGTACAGTTGGGAGAGGATTATTTAAGTTTTTCTAACTTGTGTACAATCCATTTGACATTTTGTCGAGAAATACACAATAGTAGCTGTATATGATTGCAAATTGAGATCAAAAGATCATAGAGGGGAGGTGTGAAATTGTTTTTTGTTTCCTATTCCTACAAGTGTATTCTAAGTAAACATACTCTAACTGGCTTCTAATTAGTCAACTGTGATGGCAACCCCCAAAACAGAGTAATATATATACATATTTGCAACACTATAAATTTCTAAATTTCAAAGGATCATATATAATAATATAATTGGGATTTGATCTCTTTTGTAGAAAATAATAATAATTTAAAATAGAAATACATTTAAAAAATCTAACCACTGTACAAAAGTAAGTAATTTTCAAATGAATCAGTATAATTTTATTCCTAAAATATTTTTAAAAAAATTTTTATCAATAATAATAAACTCATTTATTACATGTACTATATAAAGATCCATTTTCTGTATAAACAATATCAAATTCTCAAAATAAAAAAAAGTACAGTTTTGACTTTTGTAAGTGCCGTTTTGACTACTCTCAAGTGCCGTTTTGCATATTTCCTAAGTGCCGTTTTCACCAGGTGCCGTTTTGACTTGTACCCTGCATAAGCAACCCCTTTCTGAAGAATGATGCTTAGACTGTAAGCTATAACAGAGACCTAAACAATGTTGCTGCCCGCTGGCAATATGCAACAGCTACCACGGGCAGTTTAAAACCTGGGGGAGGAAAATAATTTACAGACAGATACTTTTGAAACGAATACATAATTATCTCACCAGCATGTCATTGTGCAACAAAGTCGTCAGCATTTTATTTGTCCTTTGAACAGGTGAAACTTTTTAGATGGCACTCGTATCAATGAATTTTACACTAAACTAAGCTATCTTTCAGATCTCGCTTTATTTACCCGCCGTTTCATCTTAAAACCGGGAGTGCGAGTTCGTAAATGTGAAATCTCGATCCCGACTCAAATTTGACTTCGGAAAGAAAAAAAAATTGTTTTATTTTTTTTCTGAACATTCAAAACTTGAGCTGAGGGTTTGTAAAACTGAAAATAAAATAAATCCTGGCCTTAAATATGTAATTAGTTCATTAGCATTTTAACCAGGATGTTCAAAGAATTCATGCATTTCAATATATAATCATTAGAGCCCAACCCCAAAACAAGAACCCCTGACCCTGGGGCCATAAAATACAAAATTTTGGTAGAGGAACTCTTGCTCATCATAACTATGTACTTACTTAGTTTATTTAATACCCAGGAGCAGAGGAGAAGATTTTCAAAGAAATAATGTATTTTCACTATATAATCAATAGAGCCCCGCCCTAACACCAGAACCCCTGACCCTGGGGCCATAAAATTTACAATTTGGTAGAGGCATTCTTGCTCATCATAACTATGTACTTATTTGGTTTGTTTCCACAAAACAAAAAAAATATCTCATATCGGAAACCTATTTAAATCTACATATACACACTATATAAATAATTATACACAACAATAACAACATAAATTTAAGAATTTGACTGAATTCTGTTATTTACAATATAATTCTTAAACTGAGTATAAAATAATTTAATGTTCGTTATAAAATACCCCGAATAGTATCCGACACGTAGTCATCTGAAGTAAAATGTCGTTTACAAACAACAGCTGACTTAACAGGCTCCCATATCTTGTTTGTGCGCTCGTCCAAGCGTTAAATCGCAACAATCCACTTGTTTCTTCTTAACTTTTTCGTAGGGAACTGATGTCCACCTCTTTCGTGACATCCAGGCACACAACAACAATTACTAGGCATTATATATTTTGTATTTAAAACAATCGTAAACCTAACATCCCAGTTTATATACAATGTGTTTATCACGAGGCGGAAGTTTATCGAGGACTGGGACACGCAGTGCCACCGCAACACGAACGATAACTCACTACTGTTAACCATTGATTTATCAAAATAAAAATTTTTTGATTTCGTTCTCTGGGACTTTATTATAATTGTTATATTATTATTATTATTTTATTAATTTATAAAGCGCAAAATCACATATAGTTTCTATGCGCTGTACAATGGTTTTGCTAAAATCTAAAAACAATATAAATTAATAAACCTATAAATCTGTTATGGAAAGTAAATAATCGATAAAACAAAGGGACCTTAAAATAAAACATGGTAGAAAGATGAAATCGGTTAACGTAGACAAGGCAAATAAAATGAAAATAAGAACTATTATGTACACAGGAAAGTACTTCTGAAGTTGAGTATATGAGAGGGTACACATTGAGTCCTAGGTGTTATGCTGGAATTTTTTCATTCAAGATTATATGCACGCTTGAACAAGAGTGTTTTTAGGTTCTTGCGGAATGATCTATGTGCTTCCAGCTCTCGTAGTTCTAAAGGCAGGTTGCTCCACAGTTGTGCGCCTTATGTGCTTATGGCTCTTGCACCATATTTGTTCGATGATTTCTTTACTATTACTTTCCATTTGTCAGATGATCTTAGAGTCATTTGTGGCTGATAAGTAGGGCATAACTCTCTCATATATGGTGATGCTGAGGAGGAGTGTAGAGACTTGTGCATGGTTGTCAGCACTTAAAACACGACACGTTGTTTTACAGGCAGCCAGTGTAGTGGTTGAAGTACTGGCGTGATGTGTTGTCTGTAGCCTGTTTTTGTGAGACAACGCGCAGCATTGTTCTGAGCCACTTGTAGTCGGTGCATGGTTCGATCGGTTATGTTAATGTTGAAATATATCTTTTTTAGCATGGACTTGACTTGCGTTTCCATTGATAAGGTGGAATCCAGGGTAGCATCGGGGTTTTTAACTGTAGATTGAGATGTCATTATTGCGTCACCAATCTTTTATTCTCATGTTAATAACTAAACTTAGACATAAAAAACACTGGCCTTATAATGAATAAAGGAGCCTCTTTCAAAAAAGATAATTTCAGTGCCGCTGGGTTAGGGGTACCAGGGGGGTACTTTGACTAAAAATAAATTAATACTTTGAAATCTGCCCTTTGATAAGCAATGGTGCCTCCTTCAAAATTTGTGAATTTTATGGCTTTCGGATTAAAACACGAACCAAATACAATTGCTGGAAAGTTGTTACATGATACTCAGGTGACCTATAAGGCCCGTGGGCCTCTTGTTATTTCTTGATTTTGATCAGACATTTCAAAGAAACGTCTCCACTTGTAATTTCATGACATCCAGTCTTCTCAGTCCTTTGATTTTTAGATTTTAAGTAAAAAGTTCATCTTTTTTCAGTAAATATGCATGGCTGATATAAATCTTAATAAATCAACTAGTACATTGTACTCTAACCAAAAGTTTATAGAAAGAAAAAATCTATATTAGCTGATATCCTTCATTGTGAGTAAATAGCTTTTTCGGCAAATCTCGTAAAAATGAAGTGAATAGTTTTTATTTAGGTGTCATAACCACCATTAACCAAATTTATAATTTGTTAGTCACTATTTATGTTTATAAGAAATTTGCATGCAAATTTTGGTGTTGGTTAAAGGTGGTTATGACATGCGTAGGAGTTATCTAACACAGCCACCCAATACGGAACCATAATACCTTTCTATATGACCCTATATCATTAATAATATTGTATCATTATAAACCAACCAATATTTATTATTACAAGAGGCCCATGGGCCTTAAAGGTCACCTGAGCATTATTCAACAACTTTCCAGTGATTGAATTTGATCCATGTTTTAAGCCAGATACTATAGCATTTACAATTTGGTCATCATAACTATACACTTAACAGTTCCTTAGTTTGGTTGCTTAATACCCATACGCAAGGTAGGGTAACAAAAAATGCATCTCAACAAATCAGTAATATTCAGTAATAATCAGTTGTGCCGCTACCACACATGAACCCTTTACTCTTAGGCCTAGATCCACACAACGCACAATTTTTGGAAATGCATCCTTGCTTTCCAAAAATATTTGATAAATACCAAGGAGCACATTTCAAACAATTCATTCAATTTTAGTATATAAGTACACCCCCCCCCTTCTATGGTACAACTGACCCTGAGGTCTTGAAATTTACAATTCTCGAAGATTAGGTCCCTTGCTCATAGCTATATACATGTAGGTAGTTCATCTGCTTTAAGTCTAGGAACAAAGAAGAAAATATTCAATGTTTTTTCACCATACATACATAATCAATACAGCCCCCCCAACACCAGAATCCCTGACCCTAGGGCCATATAATTCAGAATTTTGGTAGAGGCACTCTTGCTCATCATACCTATGTACTTAGTTAGTTTATTTAATACCCAGAAGCAGAGAAGAAGATTTTCAAAGAATTCATGTATTTTCACTAAATAATCAATAGAGCCCCGCCCTTACCCCAGAATCTCTGACCCTGGGGCCATAAAATTAACAATTTTGGCTGAAAAACTCTTGCTCATCATAACTATGTACTTAGTTAGTTTATTTAATACCCAGGAGCAGAGAAGAAGATTTTCAAAGAATTCATGTATTTTCACTATATAATCAATAGAGCCCCGCCCTTACCCCAGAATCTCTGACCCTGGGGCCATAAAATTCACAATTTTGGCTGAAAAACTCTTGCTCATCATAACTCTGTACTTAGTTAGTTTATTTAATACCCAGGAGCAGAGAACAAGATTTTCAAAGAATCCATGTATTTTCACTATATAATCAAAAGAGCCCCCCCCAACACCAGAACCCTTGACCCTGGGGCCATAAAATTCACAATTTTGGTAGAGGCACTCTTGCTCATCATAACTATGTACTTACTAATAGTTAGTTTATTCAATACCCAGGAGCAGAGAAGAAGATTTTTAAAGAAATAATGCATTTTCACTATATACTTTTTTTAGCCCCGCCCCAGCGAAAGTACCCCTGACCCCAGGGCCATGAATTTCACAATTTTGGTAAAGGACTGAATGCTGATTACAATCACGCAAACAGTTTGACTGCTTAATGTCCAGGAGTAAAGAAGAAGATTTTTAAGGATTGCATTAATTTTAGTGGTTTTGGCCCCACCCCTCAGGCCCCTGGGGGGCAGGAATCATGAAATTCACAATTTTTGTTCCCCTTCACCTGTAGATGCTTTGTGCCAAATTTGGTTGAAATTGGTTCAGTGGTTGCAGAGAAGAAGGTGAAAATGTTCAAAAGTTTACGACCGATTGACGACGAACGACGACGGACGAAAACAGATAGCAATAGGTCACCTGAGTGACTCAGGTGACCTAAAAATGGAATATAAGCCTAGTGATTCATGCAATTTTTAAGGGAAAAATAATATCTGAAAATTTGAAGTCATTGTAGGCCGCAAAACAGCCTTATAGAGAATGATCTTTTGTGGATTCAGTAAAACTAATGAATTTCCTTTCCATTTTAAAAGGGGTCTGCAGATATAGCGGTAACTTGAACAAAACTGGCGGACCCATTCTTTTTACGAATCGTGTTCAGCTTTACAACCTATTTCCTATTAGCGTCGTTCATCTCGCTACGCGAGAAACACGAATTCTTTTGTGTTTACTTTAACTCGACACTTATTTATAAGGAAAACTAACTTGTCCTTATAATACTCGTATTCGCAAGTTAAGGTGTATAAGTTTTCATAATGTAAGGTTTGTGAAGCCGAAAACATTTTTTGTTTAATCTCTTTTTCCATATCCTTCTATTATTTAAGATACATAATTCTGTCGGGTTTTGATTTCGATGAACGGTGTTACCGTGGTTACTAGAAGTAGAAATTTCTGTGAAATTCAGTTTTAATATGATTCAAGTATAACTTGGCACACAAGTTGAATACACTTAAGATACACAAGTATTAGCTTTCCTAAAAAGCTTGTCTGACGACATGGACGTGGTTTGCTAAAATTCATAAAGCGGAAAGAAATAATATATATGTTTTATAATTTCTTTCTTTCGAAAATATATCTTCAAAGACCATGCGTAAACAATATTGTTTAAAAAGAACATTAAATTTAAGCATCCGGCTCTCAGAATACTTTAGTTAAATTTTTAATCGCTGATAAAATATTTATTTATTATGGAATTTTCTTTTAAATTGCACATTATGTAACAACTCCTCTGTGAAACAATATTAAAAAAAAATAATTTTGGTCTGCTTGACGGTTTAATTCTTCTACAATATTTTATGATAAAATGAAAATCCCGGGGCTGCATTTTTCAAATTATGTTTTTCATGTTGATCACGTAAATGAAGTAAATGGGAAGATCTTTGATCACTTAATTAATGGACGCGTATTTATAAACGGCGATAACAATCTTAGCAGAGCGTAACACATGCTGACCATTCCCCTGCTATTCTAGAGAGCTTTCATTGCTTTTCAAATCATCTGATTTACACCGTTACGTAATTGACGGATGAAATTCTGAGATATCTAGGAAAGGAGATGCAATCTAATTTACAATGTAATCGTCCAAAATATAATCGTTGGATGGGAGTAAAATACATTTCTTCAGGCAAAATGGAAATCTATTTCACACACTAATAAAAGAATAAAAAACGAACTTGGATAGGACATTTTTCTGTTTTCACTGCAATTTTCTCAGGCACTGAGGGAACAGTTTTTACAATACTAGAAGCAGCCCGGCAACTAAGAGAAAATATTTGACACTATACGTGCCTGATGTTTATAGGTTAATCAATGTCAAAGGTATAATTTTACTTAAAATAAGCAATAAAATAAATGACCAAAACATGTAAAATGACATGTCTCTCTAATACACAACACAACAATAACAGTGTGATCTATCAAATAGGACATTTGTTTAGAGAACTGAAGCGGACATGTTCGAAGATGAAAGAACGGATTATACTAAAGACAAAGTCATCCAGTATTATAAATAAAACTTGAAAGCTTAAAAACTCGTTTCCTCCTGGGACGAACTATATGCGTCTCTGGAGATGATGCATGTATCGAAATTTCAACCATCAAATTATCTAAAAATTTCATGGAACGACTGCATAAATAAGCCCTGGTTAAATCTAGTACTGTCTGACGCCCTGACGTCAGACAATAATTTTTGTTATTCATACTGAAAAGTTGTCCCAAATTACCTGAAAAGACCTCTTGTCACTACCAACAATCTTGGCGCCATTTGCATCCACTCTTCAGCCTCCCAAGGAACGTTTAGTCTAAAGTGGTGTCTCATCACCCAAAACTGTCATTGTCTTGGGGGTGACTAATGACCCAAAACTGGTAACAAACTCCCTTTCTTTTTTAAGAAAGAAAACTGCCATCTATTCCTGTGGCAGCAATATAACCAAAAGTCAACTAAATACTGTCTTTGCAAACTTAATATATATACACTATTTACAAAGTTTCCTGGAGACGCTTTACTGTCTCAAGCACTTGTTTACCCAAACACCATTTTGTAGTGCTTTGAGTAAATTCAGACATGATGCCCCTTTCTTTGTCAAACAGTCAGCCAGCTGATTTTCGCTCTCTATCCATTTTACGTCAGTGATTTTTTTTTGCTGGATCAACTCTCTAATACCAGTAATTTCCTTTTTCAACCTTTTTTCTGAAACTTGCTTGGTCGATTCAATTGCATCTTGAAGAGAGTGACAGTCTGTTACACAAATAATGGGTAAGTTTGGTCTATTGGTCAATTCCCCATAAAGTGAAGCCAAGTACATTCCACTGTCAATGGCGTCAGCCATTGCTAGCGTCTCTGCCGCAAGTGTGCTTCTTGCTACTCTCCTGATTCTTTTTGACTGCCAGGTTAAGGGTGAGAAGAGCCCATCAGATCTAAAGAGAGCAATAAAATGTCCACCTTGACTTCCTCCATCAGACAAGTTCCCAAGGGACGCATCACAAAATATCACAAGCTTCATATTGCTTTGCTTTTCAAGATTTTGAAATTTCAGGGTAACCTTCTCTGACTTAATTCTTCTGATGATCTTGTTTGCCTCAATCAAAGTCTGAACATTAGCTCTTTTGAAGTTCGATGCTAGATTGGATGCATCAAAAATGACATCTGGTCGACTTTGTCGTGCTGTCCACAGTATCTGCCCAATTTTTGACTGAAGGCATTCTTTTTCTGTAAATGTTAGTGCAGCCTCTCTTTCTGCAAGACGACTCTTATCAACAGGGATGAACTGAATGTTCTTCTGATAGTTATACTGGCTAAGTTCAATACCTTTCTCATGTTTGGACAATTCGATTCCTACATATGAAAATGACCTGTTTTCATCACCATCTTCCTTTCCAACAAGAAAAGTTTTTCTTATTTCCTTGATCACCTTGTTCTCGAATTCCGCTGATCCTCCCCATAAGAAGTCATCTACATGACAAGCAAGGATGCCATCTACTCTTTGGTCACCATTCTTCCAAAAGAAAACTGCTGGATCAGATTTAGAAACCTCTGCACCACTGCCAATAAGTACTTCTTTGACCCTGTTGTACCAGCTAAGAGAAGCATCAGACAGCCCATACACACATTTACGCAGTTGCCATACTACACATTTACAACCAGCTTCTGGTGGCGGCCTGACGTAAATCTTGCGTCCAATTTCTGAACCTTGAGGAAATGCTGTCTTAATGTCCATAGTGTGAACGCTCCAGTTTCTCTGAGCCAATACAGTTAAGACATGTCTGACAGAATCTGAACCACAAGTTGGCGAGTCTTTTGGAATGTCTTCTCTGTCTATTTCTTCAAATCCCCGAGCTACGAGTCTGGCTTTGTGTTTATTCCTTCATCTGTGTCTTTGAGACTACAAAATCACCTTGTCGAAATACATTTCTGACCAATGTCCTTCTCCTCAACATACACATTGTTGTTTTTCCAAGACAAAAGTTCCTTTTGTTTAGCTTGTTCGAAACACACGTCAGTCAAGACCATCACATCCTCACTATCACAAATCTCTAAATCCTGGACCTTTTCCATATCAACTGAAATTTCAGCTCCTTTGTGAGACTCTGGCTCCAAATAATGCAGGTTGTACCAATGTTTGTTGTTTCCTGTTGCTTTACCAGCTCGTCCAATGACTTTTGCAACACAGCTTTCCCCATTCTGTGAATCTTGATACTTGATAACTTGTCCTTTCTTTAACTCCAATTGTTGGTTATTGTCCACATTATGTTCGCTGTCCACTCCACCAATCTGTTCATCCAAATTATCTTGTTCAACTTCAGAGTCACTGTTTTCTTCTATGCAATTATCTCCTTCCTGCTGTTGTGCTATCACTTTGTCTCCTTTGGGTTCATCTGTAGTGTCTTCCATGACTGTGTTTGTTTTTCTGATTCTACACTGATGAACACGAACACAAATTCCACCATGTCTTACAAAGATAACTGAACCGTCTTGCCCTATAACTACACCAGGGCCTTTCCACTTTTCACTATCTGGCCGTTTGTAGTAAACCTGATCTCCATTCTGGTGCTCAATGCTCCTCTGATTCTCTCAGAACACTCGCTTTTTGTGAAAGCTGCTCTAGAGGAGTGTAGTGCCTCGATGCGTTTCCCAACCACTGTACTCATAGTAGTACCTTCCAGAGCTGGTGGTCTGTCGATTAGCACACTAGGAAGATTAGGGTTACGTCCATATACCAGTTGATAAGGGCTAAAACCATGCACATTGTGTAGAGCATTCTTAGCCATAAGTGCCCAGTTTAATGCTGTCTCCCATTCACAGTCATTCTCAGCTCTTAATTTCTGGAGAATTTCAGTCAGAGTTCTGTTATGTCGCTCCAATAAACCATTACTCCATGGACTGTACGCCGCCGTCGTCTTCACTTCCATATTGAAATTTTCTGCCATGTCACGAACTTCTTCATTGTTGAATTCACCGCCATTATCGCTATACAGACATTTTGGGGCTCCGTGTTTTGATAACCAACACTCAAAGAATTTTTTCACAAATTCTGATGACTTTTTAGATTTCATGATGCTCCCGGCACTAAAACGAGTGAATTCATCGATGACATGCAAGTACCACAGTCCTGGTTCCAATTCGTGAAGGTCCACAGCTACAGTCTCATTGAAGTCTGTTGCTAACGGCAATCCTACAACAGGTCTTGGTACTGGTCTTTTGTACTTAACACAAGTTTCACAACTTTCACATACAGACTGTAATAACTTCATCGTTTCTTTGTCAGTTGTCCCAGCACTTTTCAATAACTGAGCCAGTCTTTCTTGCGTTGCATGTCCAAACTGTTTGTGGAGCTTCATCACTCCTTTTTTCTTTTCGTCTTTGTTCATGTTTTCAGTGACTTCTAGAATTTCCTCTTTCAATAAGCTGTCCTCGTTTGTAGACGAATCTTTCAGAATTCTTACACAGTAATGTCCACTTGTAGTGAATTCCAGGCTCACTGGCTGATTAAACATACTTGCTCTGTCATTTTTTAAGTCCAGAACTGTTTCTGCCTTTTTAGTGATGATTTACTCAACAAAAGAGGGATGTCAGATTTTACAACTTCTGTTTCTATGTTGCATTTAGTTTTCCCAATGACAGCTGGTATTGTGGCGCGTTGGAATGAGTAGACTATTTTTTCCATCTCCAAACTTGAATGCCCGACGACTTGTGACTGTTGGTATTTTCTCATGCGTTTTCTTACAGAACAAATCAAACCATTTCTCTCCACACACTGTACGGGTGCAAGCTGTATCAATGACTGCCGCTCCTAAAGTCTCCAAGATAAAAATCTCATTCATCGTTGGTTGATCTTTTGTAAGTAAAGTAACATTGCAATCCTCAACCGTGTCCGAGTCACATTCTGCCAACTGCACAGAAGCTCTTTTCTCTGGACAGTCTTTTGCCCAGTGAAACACACTCTGACATACTGCACACTTAGTTCTTTTACCAAACTTGTTTAGGGGATTTGTCCCTTTTTGCTTGTTGTTTAGTTTCTTCTGTTGTGTGAAAAATACAGGTTCTTGTTTAATCGTAATGACTGGGTTATCAGTTTTCACATCTGAACTAGAACTCACACTTTCACCAAAAATCCTTTGTAATGCCGACTTCATAGCTTTGTACTTGAGGTCTGTGCATGCAGTTAATGCTAACTGTCTTTCTTGTATGGAAAGTCCTGCAATGTCCAAGATTTTAAAGGCAAGGACTGCCTCAGGAAGTGCCATGTCAAATTTTTTGGCCTTGTTGTATCTTTTATCAAACTCAACAATGTAGTCAGATATTTTTATATTTTCTGTTTTCTTAAACACATCAAAGTTTTTATAGGCCTCATATGCCTTGTCTTTATCATCTCGAAGAAAAACTTTATCTAATTGTCTCATTAATTTCTTCATACCGTCTTCTTTTCCTAATTCCTCCGTAGGAAGCTCCATTGCTGTTTCTCTAGCATTTCCAGTCAGGGACAATGACACAGCCAGGGCTTGTTTTTCTTTCTTCAGTTCTGTTACCAGTTGCCACACTGCAACTTCGTTTTTCCATGTTTCATAGGTCATGGACTTTTGATCAAATGCTGGAGGGTTCTTGAAGCTACTAGCCATGGTTTTTCTCTGTTTGCACGCTCTGCTACCATGAAAAGTTGGCCCAAATTACCTGAAAAGACCTCTTGTCACTACCAACAATCTTGGCGCCATTTTCATCCACTCTTCAGCCTCCCAAGGAACGTTTAGTCTAAAGTGGTGTCTAATCACCCAAAACTGTCATTGTCTTGGGGGTGACTAATGACCCAAAACTGGTAACACATACACTGGATTTATCAATTTTCATAGGCATCAATTTCTGTGCAATCAGCAAATGACTCGGTCTTTAGACTACAATAAAACTTTTTTGATATGCTTATTTTAATAAACATCAAATACTAATTTAATTTTCACTCTGCAAAACACAAAAATTAATATTAAAGGAAGTTGATGGAACCATTATACATGTACCTTAAAATTTGAATGATCGGATTTTTAATGAGATAATTGGTTGAGAAGAGTACAATACAGGGTCTGACAAATAGATTTGAAACTTTTCCAAGGGCAAGTGCATGGTCAAAATTCACTAGCCCTACCTGATTTGTTGCTAAAAAACAGACAAATACTTAGTAGATCATGCAAGCCCCTATGCCCAGCTTCAAATCTATGACTATACACATTTTATTAGCTCTACTGGTTAGAGACCAGAAGAACTTTTGCGATAGTAATGCGTCCGGCGTCCGTCCCTCTGTCTGTCTGTCTGTAAACAATTTTTCAATATGCTACTCCTCCTACAGTTTTGGTCTAATTCCAATATATAACTTGGCACACAAGTAGAATACATTAAGGCGCACGGCGGGTGTGACCGGTCGGCAGGGGATGCTCACTCCTCCATGGCACCTGATCCCACCTCTGATGTTTCGGAGGTCCGTGGTTGCTCTGCTCTTATTTTGTATTTTTGTTTAATGGACGTTGAGATTGAATACTGTTCGTTATTTCCATATCCATCCTTATTAGAAGGCAGCCCGTTTAAATACAAACAAAGTATGTAACGCCGCACTGAGCGTTCTTTCAACATCTTTTATGATTTTGATATTTTCTGAACAAAATGCTTTTTAGGCTTTTAGTACTGCGGGCCGAACTTAACTTGGAGGGGGGACGACTGCCATAATAAGTGATTGGATGAATAAATATAATAATGGTCGTGTGAACAGCTAATACATATTAAAAATAAAAAAAAAAACACGACGGTAGTGCAAATAGTCACTGAAAATATTATATACACGATAGCCGTGCAAATAGTCACTGAAAAATTGAAAAAGTAAGTGCACGGCGTGCATATAGACACTGCGATCTGACGTGAAGTTTTGAAAACAATTTTGATTTTATATCTCTCAGAGTCTTAAATGCTTTCAATAAGGACTAGTTACGATAACCTACTTTTAAGTTGACGTTCTTTAAGGACTTAAGATGGATGCATCAACTGACAAATCAGCTGTCAATTCTGGTGGGACGAAAAATGAGTACTCTTCAAAACAGGCACCTTCGATAGTTCCATTGATGATGTCAGCTTCTTGGTTGTGCTGAAAAGAAATATTTACAAGAATTAGTATCAGGTTTTGAATTTCAGATTATTTTGAAGGTAAAGTATAGCGAGACAAGGTGTTTTTTTACTAGTAGTAATAAATTTAAGGTGTAAAATTAATGTTTCCATTGCAAAGGGATCATTTTTAATTAATCTTAATGACTTATTTGAATTAAAAAAAATTATTTAGAAAAAAGATTACTTATAACAACGTAACAACATGTACAATGTAAGTTTATCACCTGGGGTATTTTTTAATGAAGGCAAATGAAAAAAATACTGATTAAAATGATCTTCAGAGAAGGCGATGATAAAATATATACAACAATTGGAGTTGACATATTGCTGTTCAGGGAGGTATTGTAATGCTATACTGACACACATTTCACTTCCACACAGGCTCCTTCTTCCGAGTACTGTACAACTATATATTCAAGAAGTGGTGTAAATCAGGTACTTAAAAATTCTAAAGAACTTTTGGACAATTTGAAATCACAAGACTTTACAAAAATCATCAGCATAAAAACTTACGACTTTTCAACTTTATACACAACAATTCCCCAACAATTCCCCACGACAAATTAAAATCCAGGCTTTCTGATATAATTGACAGCTGCTTCTTCAACATAAATGGAACTCGCAAGTTTACTTACCTCGTCATTGGTCATTTGAAAAATTATTTTGTTAAAACAGATTCTGATTGCACACATAAGTACTCTAAAGTTGACATCAAGAAGATGCTTGAGTTTCTGATTGACAATATCTATGTGGTTTTTGGAGACCAGGTATTCCAACAATTTATTAGAATTCCCATGGGTACAAATTGCGCTCCGTAATTAGCAGACTTATTTTTATATTCATATGAAGCAGAATTTATGCAAAATCTTTTACTTGAAAAGAAGAGCTTGAGATAAAAGATACCACAGAGTCCGATACTTCTGCTTCATACTTGGATATTTTACTTGAAAAAGACACTAATGGTAATCTAACAACCAAGCTATATGATAAACGTGATAACTTTAACTTTTCTATCGTCAACTTCCTTACATATGCAGCAATATACCTTCATCACCTGCATATTGAGTATTTATATCTCAGTTGATTCGATATGCAAGAGCAGGCTCTACGTATGAACAATTTCTTAAACGAGGTACATTATTGACAAGCAAGTTGATTAAAATCGCCCATTAAACAAACATGCCCATTGTCATTTGATAAACTAATCATATCTTGATCTATTTCCAAAAACACAATCATTGGAATTCACTGTGGTTAAGTCTGTTTTTAATTCCATAAACATTAAGGGATAAAAATCTTAGACCATTGGTCTGTTCTCCTGCGCGTCCCTAATTACCGGTAATATTTTCTGGTGTCGATAACACCCGCGGTCGCTTTGGATTACGATCATTTGGCGTTTTATTTAGCCAGCCGGATGCGTTGTTGTCACTGGTCCACTCGGCTGAGGGAGCGGTGGCGGATTCCTGAGGGGTGTACACATTACCGTCTATGTAGAGTGTACGTACACATTACCGTCAATGTAGAGTACATTGCTCACTAACTTCCTCTTTTTCGGGCGGAAATTGTTCGTTAGCGTATACGTTACTTCCCTTCAGTTTTTTTTTTTGCTGTATTCATTCTGATGTATTCTCTGTCTTTGAAGTAGGAGAACTTCTCAACTATCCTCCTCGGGTATTCGCTTTATTCATCGTATCTGCCCATCCGGTGTACTCGTTCAAAATCGATATGGGAGTCAAATTTGTACCTTCGTTGTAGAAAATCCTGAAGCACACGCTCGCTCTGGTATACCTGAAAAAACTAAGTTTTCACACATCTATGCTCCAAATAATCTGAATAAAAGGCTTGACGTTTTTAAAAACTTGAAAAGTTTTATCTCTAAAAACTGTCTAAATGACAACATTATTCTTTGTGGTGATTTTAATTGTCAGCTAAGCGATGAAAATGATAAAAGTGTACATAACTTGAAACAGATCATGAACATTTTTAATTTTTCCGATTTTTGGAAAAGAAAACACCCTTTTCTAAATGGTCTAACATGGTGTGATGCCAATAATAATCCAAAAAGTCGGATCGATTATGTCTTTGTAAATGGGGAGTTTGGTCGGTTCTTTGATAAGCTTAGAGTTAGGAAGATTCCTTCTATAATCTAATCTTTCCCGGTTTGTTTTTGTTTACACGTAACTTTGTTGTAACAGCTTCTCTATGAGATTCCAACTTTCTTGATTCCCATGAACAAATATCAAAGCCCCCATAATTCTTCTCCAACTCCTACCTCAAAAGTTTTGGTACATTTGTGACACCCTTTTGTTGCAAAATGTACAAAAAAGCATACTTTTCTGCTGGCAGGAATATCACATCCTACACATATCAAAGCTAGTTTAAATGTTAATGGATTTTGTGGACACTTAAAGCTTTTCATAACAAAAGCATTCCATGCAGTTCCTTATTCTTCTACATGTGGTTCAATAAATGACTTGGTTGGTAGTTCAGACTTCATATCTGGGATAATGTTTTTTTTTCATAAATCTTTCATGCCGTGGCAAGTTTAAAAAGTAAGATAAATTGCACCATCAGAGTAATTTGTATATTTGAATCAACATTTAACATGAATCCATAATTTCGTTCCCCAGTTTAAAAAACTCTACTATTAAAATCTCTCCAAACATTAAAATCACATACATCAATCATTATATTCTCTGGAACAACTCTGTTTCGCCATGCTTCACATTGATCCCCAAAACCCTTCCTTATAACTAGGACTTAAAAACTTTCCTCTTAACTTCTGTAACAAAAAGTGTTATTTGCAACTAACTTTTTTTTTACCATTTTTATTTACAAGTTTCAAAAGTTGTTTACCACATAGAATACGAAAATGAGTTAGTGATTTGGAAAAACTACATTTCTACACTGTTTCGATGTTTGTTCAACTTCAACTACTTTTATACAATCTTCGAATTCATAAGTGCATACCATTTTGGAAAAAACAACTTTCTGAAACCATTCTTTTTCAAAAGATATAAACTTGTTGAGATGGTACAGAGTTGATAGGAATTTCTTTAACAACTCTGAAGCATATTCAGAGGTAGAGGATCTTAAACAACAGTAGGAAATATTTAAAAGCTCGATCCGATACATAAAATACAGTTTGCCATCTGAGCAACACGTAAACAAATACACTAAATACTGATCATAAGAAACATTTGTCGCTTCATCATCTGATGAATAATTATCGTATTCATCCTTTAAAAAGCTATCCACAAATAACAATTCTTCCTCATTTCCAGAGGAGTCTGAAAATTTTTCATAAAAGCACACAGATCCTGAATATTATTCGATTCTGAATATTGATGCTAATTTACATTTTCACAAGTGCCTTGATCTTTTGCACCAGTGCTTACTAAAGACGACGTTTGTTTCGCAGGCTCCTTTACTACAGTTTCATCAATTTGGATACATTTATGTCTACCTAAATGCCTTGCAGTGTACCCTAAATAATTTACTTTTGTTAACTATAATTTACTTTGACACTTTGATTTACTATAAAACTTTTTTCTATCATTTTTTTGAAGATTTGAAGCCTTAATATATCTTAAATTATACAATTATGTACTATTTTGATAAAGTATGTAAAAAGACAAGCAATCGTCATTAAAGTTTGTAAAACGATTCATGATGAGATCTTTCTTGAGCAGAAAGTTGTGAAAGTAAAATATTTGTGTGTTCTTTATCACTACAATTTGAGTACGGTAGTTGGCTTTGACTGTATAGGGTAATTAGGCACACTGGAAACCAACGAAGGTAGTTTATAGTCAAACGTGATAACGGGTTTTGGACCGGTGTTCATTACTCTGCTTACATACGGTTCTGCTTTTGAAGCCTGAGGTAGTATTTCTCTCAGCAAAGTCTCTAGTTTTCTGATGACTAGTGATGAATGGTAGATCGTTCAGGATATTATCATCTATATGGTCATATAGGGCAGCTTATACCTCAGCTACCTCTTGTTTAATCTTGATTACCTCCATTTGAGTTTAATATCCATTTTTCTTCTTATACCGGTCACGGTAGCCTTGTGGTAGAGTGTTCTCTTCGTGATCGGGAGGCCCGGGTTCGATTCTCAATCGCGGCGCCGCGTCATACCTAATACGTAAACAAAGGTAGTGACTGTTCCTTCGCCAAGCGCTCGGCACTAGAAGTGAAAGTCACGGGTCTTTCGGATATGACCTTAAAAACGTAGGTCCCGTGTCACGGTAGGCGTTGGCACGATAAAGAACCCTCACTGCTCAATGGCCCTGAGTGCCGAGTATAGGTCTAAATTTGAAGCCCTTCACCGGCATCGGTGACGTCTCCATATGAGTGAAAAATTCTCAAGAGGGACGTTAAACAATATCCAATCAATCAATCAATCTTTCAAGAAAGCTGCAAGCTACCTTATACTCTTCCATTAACTAAGCCTCCTTCAATTTGAGTTCGGCGGCTTCTTCGGCGAATCTGAGTTTAGTTAATGACACTTTATGTTGTGATCTTACACTTCTTATACCCGAGGAACTTCTACTCCTTCTTGACAAAGAGTCACTGTACAAGATCTTAATGATGTCGCCTACCATCTCCGTCTATGCCATCAACAGTATATGCTCCTTCAAAAAATGCTATGAGTGTCGAGTGGTTCCCTTGTCCCATCCTCACCTGGCTCTGATAAAGGGACATAATGGAAACGTAGTGAAGGTCTGCGACCATACTGCTGTAGGTTGTCTAGCCCATACTCTAAATCATCTACTCTACGTTTTAGTTCCTCATTACTTTCTTTTAAAGTTTTTATTTCTTCGTTTTGGTCTTCAATATCTTTTTTCTGTTCTGTAATTGACATCGTGAGTAATGTGATGTAATAGACGATGTCGTCATGTAAATACAATAACAATGTAGATGATGATTGTCTCCTAGGCCTATTTTTGTTCACGCCTGCATCATCTCCAGTGGCAACAAGTAAGTGTGTTGCATCTACGTTGTAATTTTCCACCTCATCTTTCCTAAGTGTCTCAGATTTCAGTATCACCTATCTATGAATTAGGGGACGACCATTTGATCCTGATGTTGGCGGTACCTGGCAATTTTTTCGAGACGGATTATTTATTTTCAAGATTATCAAAGACAGATTATTAATTTTCTAGATTATCAAGGACAGTTTTTTTTTATTTTCTTCTATGACTTACCGTACCTTGATCAATTGATTCTATACGACTAATCATTTACATACCATATTCGGATACAGGATTTGGGGAGGGGACAGGTATAACTTTGTTAAGCCCCAGTGGGTCCTTAGCAAAGCCCTTGTGGAGGCCAAGGGAGTAACCCCCCCCCCCCCCGAAGCTCTTAGGGTTTTGTGTATTTTAAGAGTAAAACCAGACACTATTTTTGTGGTATTGGTTACATGTATTAGGGATCCAAAGTATGATATAATAAATACTGGTCATACAATGTTTTGAATGAAGTTAGTTCAGGGAGCAAACCCACCTTAAACTCTTGGGTTTTCAATATGTATATGAGTAAATCTTTTGTAGGAATTGATTAGATGTGAACCAAAGTATGACATTGTCATATCATACTTTGGATGAAAAGGGCCCATGGGGCAAGCCCCCTGAAACTCTTGGGTTTTTGTGTATATTAAGAGTAAAACTAGGCACAAAATTATTAAAATTTGTACAAAGTACATGTATGGCATTATTATTATTATTCGTATTATACTTTGAAATTTTAAGGGAGGGCCTGGGGTCCTACACATTTTTGTCTACCTTCAATCCACCAGTGCATTTTTTGTATTAATTTATCCGGAAAGTATAATTATTCGACAAGAAAATTTATCTTTTGTGGTGTATAAGAATCAGTATGTTTTTAAAGTTATTCATCACACCTACTAAGTGAACATTGTCATGTTCATAGACTGACGTAAGTATCCAGCCTGGTTATCTGATTATAAGTACTATTTGGTTCTAAAATGGCAAGCGAAGCAAGCCAAAAAAATTGTATTGAAGACTTTTGAAATTAAATTACACGTAAATAAAAAAGGTATTTAATTATGAGAAGTCAAGGTCAAATTATTTATTTTCCACATTTTCAATGACAGATTATTTATTTCCAAAATCTGCCAAACCCCCCTCCCCCTGAATGAATATGATGGTCGTCCCCTTATACAAGAAAGATTATTCAGTATACATATACACATATATATGAAATTTTCTGTCGATGTGTAAAATTAAAACCGGATCCTTAAAAGTATGGGTCTTCCTTAAATACTATAATACCCTATTCATGCAACTTTGAAAATGTTTTAAGATTAAAAACCTTAGTTTACAATAATTTAATGTAAATAGAAAATAAAAGCATGTAATTTTAAACAAAACAAAGTTTTTAGATATATTAAATTACTGTGAAATGAAGGAAACATGGTCACATTTATGGGTATCACTGCGAATCAGTTGAATCAGTGTTAAATTTATACAATTTCACTTCTCAGTCAAAATGACTGCAACTGTTCTACCACCCTCAGCCAGACGTCTTTGTCCATTCTTTCTCAATGTAGAAAATAGGAGTATCTGAAAGGAACTAGAAACATAATGCTATTACTGTTAACATTGCAAGTGTCACATCACTGCCAACAATGCCAAAAATGCAAGTTTCATATCACAACATCACAGATTACGTAACACCCAAAGAACAAGTTTAGGAAACATGGTCATATTTCCCGAGTATGGGTATCACTGCGAATCAGTGTTGAATCAGCGTTAAATTTATACAATTCCTTTTACCAGTCAAAATAACTGCAAAGGTACTGCCACCATCAGTACAGCTGAACTGCCACCCTCAGCTAGGCATCTCTATCAATCCATTCTCCCAGGAGGAATATAGAAAAAAATAACTGGAATCCTCAGATATAACCACAATGGTAACGCTGATAAAAATGCAAGTGTATCACTGCTAGTGTCATGTCATAATAGCTCCGAATATATGTCACTTCTATAAGAAAAATAAAGAAACACAATGACATTTCTCGAGAATGGGTATTATAATCAAGTTGACATCATTGTTAACAAATCAAATCATTTCACTGCTGAGAATGCACACAAATGCTCAAATCACAAGTGTTAGCTTCAAATCACTATAAGAAGCTTCTCATTACTGTAAAAAGCGTCATTTAATATTATTTAATGAATTAATTTATCATATCCTGGAGAAAGGTTATGGAGAAAACAACCGCATTTCAAATAAATCAGGAAGAATTCTTTTTCCAATAGTTCCTCCTCCTCTTGAGCTCCTATAGCCAGCATTTAAATGACTGTGTGGCTGTTTCAAGGCAGTATACATTTCCATTATATTGTTTATGGCCAGGTGTATGTCTGTCTTTCTTGCATTTACTGCACAGAATTCCACCACTTTTTCTCGTATACGTGCTGTGGGTTCCTCCAGCTTCCTCGTCCTTTCCTGTATCTGTGGGTGGTATACGATACATCGTGAATAAACAAGATAGTCGGTCTCCTATAGCGATATCTTTTGAGGAGTTCCTCGTCAGAATAAGACAAAAAGTCCCTCCTATCTATAAGCGACGATTGCGTCGGAGACGTTTATGAACAGCAGCCATGTTAAGTTTTCTTGAGAAGAATTAAGTATGCTAAAAATTAAACTTAAGAATGAAATTGACGTGAAAAAAATGTCTGAGAATTTTTTTATAGGTCAGTAGTTCTGCTCAAAGCTAAGAAAAAAACTGAAAAAATTCAGTTGAAAACAATTTCGTCTGGAATTGTTTTATGGACACAAAGCCAGAGTGTCCAAGGTTCCTTCTACCACTGAAGTGTGGCCAAGGTTCCTTCTACCACTGGAGTGTCCAAGGTTCCTTCTACCACCTGAGTGTCCAAGGTTCCTT
The DNA here is from genome assembly GCA_003671525.1 of Saccostrea glomerata. Classification (NCBI taxonomy): domain Eukaryota; kingdom Metazoa; phylum Mollusca; class Bivalvia; order Ostreida; family Ostreidae; genus Saccostrea; species Saccostrea glomerata. The sequence continues at coordinate 68,377 of PRKT01001407.1, forward strand.
CTACCACTGGAGTGTCTAAGGTTCCTTCTACCACTGGAGTGTCCAAGGTTACTTCTACCACCTGAGTGTCCAAGGTTCCTTCTACCACCTGAGTGTCCAAGGTTCCTTCTACCACTGGAGTGTCCAAGGTTCCTTCTACCACTGGAGTGTCCAAGGTTCCTTCTACCACTGGAGTGTCCAAGGTTCCTTCTACCACTGGAGTGTCCAAGGTTCCTTCTACCACTGGAGTGTCCAAGGTTCCTTCTACCACTGGAGTGTCCAAGGTTCCTTCTACCACTGGAGTGTCCAAGGTTCCTTCTACCACTGGAGTGTCCAAGGTTCCTTCTACCACTGGAGTGTCCAAGGTTCCTTCTACCACTGGAGTGTCCAAGGTTCCTTCTACCACTGGAGTGTCCAAGGTTCCTTCTACCACTGGAGTGTCCAAGGTTCCTTCTACCACTGGAGTGTCCAAGGTTCCTTCTACCACTGGAGTGTCCAAGGTTCCTTCTACCACTGGAGTGTCCAAGGTTCCTTCTACCACTGGAGTGTCCAAGGTTCCTTCTACCACTGGAGTGTCCAAGGTTCCTTCTACCACTGGAGTGTCCAAGGTTCCTTCTACCACTGGAGTGTCCAAGGTTCCTTCTACCACTGGAGTGTCCAAGGTTCCTTCTACCACTGGAGTGTCCAAGGTTCCTTCTACCACTGGAGTGTCCAAGGTTCCTTCTACCACTGGAGTGTCCAAGGTTCCTTCTACCACTGGAGTGTCCAAGGTTCCTTCTACCACTGGAGTGTCCAAGGTTCCTTCTACCACTGGAGTGTCCAAGGTTCCTTCTACCACTGGAGTGTCCAAGGTTCCTTCTACCACTGGAGTGTCCAAGGTTCCTTCTACCACTGGAGTGTCCAAGGTTCCTTCTACCACTGGAGTGTCCAAGGTTCCTTCTACCACTGGAGTGTCCAAGGTTCCTTCTACCACTGGAGTGTCCAAGGTTCCTTCTACCACTGGAGTGTCCAAGGTTCCTTCTACCACTGGAGTGTCCAAGGTTCCTTCTACCACTGGAGTGTCCAAGGTTCCTTCTACCACTGGAGTGTCCAAGGTTCCTTCTACCACTGGAGTGTCCAAGGTTCCTTCTACCACTGGAGTGTCCAAGGTTCCTTCTACCACTGGAGTGTCCAAGGTTCCTTCTACCACTGGAGTGTCCAAGGTTCCTTCTACCACTGGAGTGTCCAAGGTTCCTTCTACCACTGGAGTGTCCAAGGTTCCTTCTACCACTGGAGTGTCCAAGGTTCCTTCTACCACTGGAGTGTCCAAGGTTCCTTCTACCACTGGAGTGTCCAAGGTTCCTTCTACCACTGGAGTGTCCAAGGTTCCTTCTACCACTGGAGTGTCCAAGGTTCCTTCTACCACTGGAGTGTCCAAGGTTCCTTCTACCACTGGAGTGTCCAAGGTTCCTTCTACCACTGGAGTGTCCAAGGTTCCTTCTACCACTGGAGTGTCCAAGGTTACTTCTACCACCTGAGTGTTCAAGGTTCCTTCTACCACTGGAGTGTCCAAGGTTCCTTCTACCACTGGAGTGTCCAAGGTTCCTTCTACCACTGGAGTGTCCGAGGTTCCTTCTACCACTGGAGTGTCCAAGGTTCCTTTTACCACCTGAGTATCCAAGGTTCCTTCTACCACTGGAGTGTCCAAGGTTCCTTCTACCACCTGAGTATCCAAGGTTCCTTCTTCAACATGAGATTTTAAAATCTCTGAAATTTATTAAAACACATTGTAATTATTTACAATTGTTTGTCACGGAGATGACCGAGCAATTATAACTTTTTAATTCCACTGTGTATATATCCAATTGTAATTAAGATATCCTTGGTTAATAAATCCCTGTAATGCTAAATAAAATAAAAAGTCAGTAAACAGTGCACTTATTTATTTACATATATACAATGAGGAAGCACAATACAAACAAAAGATGTTACATTTATGCTAGCATATGTACTGTCTAAATCTTGGCAAAGAACTCTCCCTTCTAAAAAATGTCACACTTATGTACGAATCTTAGCTTCAATAAATTATTGTCTAAAGCATTAGCTCCATCCTATTAATTAACTCTACATATATCTTTATCAAATCCTTATCAAACTGTCATAACCTAGCTTGACCTCAACTCGATACACGGCTCCCGATTCTACGAACAATAGCTCCCATTGTTCCACTCATTAAAGACTCTTTATTCTTGACCATACGAGACACTGCTCTACTTTTAATTACCCTAACACAGATGGACAAGTCTGGGCAATGCATCCAAATGCCTGTAACTCTTGACATTTGATCAGAAATCACTTCGTTACTTTTGAACCTAAAATTACTACTCATCATTCCTTCTCCTCTTTTCACGTAACTGTCCTCAATTTATAACTACTATAATATTAGCACTAAAACTACAACATGTCTTCTAAATACATTATGGAAACGTTTATCAAATAGTACTAACCTACTAACAGAAATCTATATACCTTAAAATCCATTGTAAAATATCTTTAACGTCATTGTTTTGTTTAAATCATTATCTTCGCATGAGCATCTCTTCATCACCAACTTAATTGCCATCCTCTGAAACCACTTAAACTTCGTTGCCACGCATGGTCACCAATTTTGATGAAACGTTACCCATGCTTAGTACTCGACACCAAAAACAAATATCAAACGAAATTTCGTTGCTAAGTGTCTCGGTTGCCATATGGCAACAGCCGGAAAAGTTTGAAAAATCGAGATTTTCAGCCACTTTAAATCCTGACTGTGGCTTAATTAAAACTAGAAAAAGCAAACAAACCATTCTAACAAAAACATGACACCTTGATGTCACTTATACTGTAAAGAAACTCTTCAGAATATATCTCTGAGAAAGTGGTAACCAAGGGTACATTTAGAATACATTTAATATGTTGAAAAACACTCCATATTCACTAATAGTAGGTGTTACATGCTAAAACTCAATCATTGACTTAAGGAAAACAATGAAAATGTTTGACCGTAAGTATTTAGCAATATATTATTCTATAAATTACTTTTATGGTTGCCATGGTAACAAAGTGTAACCATGCAAAACCAGTAACTGAGATTGGGTTAATGCTACTGTTTTGAGGAAAAACATGAAAATTCAAGACTGGCAAATATGCATCCTTAGGACCTGGCAATACCACAACCATAAGAAAAATTGGGTATAATTGTCACTTTGTAGTGTTGCCATGGAAACAAGTACTAGTGCTTAACATGCATTCTCTGTAATCACCAAAAAATTTACTATAGGGCTAGGAAACGACTGTCTCCGATTTTGATGAAATTTGCACCACAGGTGCACCTTGGTACAAAACCAGCAAATATGGTGTTAGAAGGTTCAACAGTGGGACGGACAACTTCGGAATGGACATTTTTCCGAACTTGCGCACCCTTTCCCTTCAAAGCTATCATCTTAGGGTTTTTTTTTAAATGGTGGGGTTTTTATAATCAAATTGATTTATGAAAAAAAAAATCAACATTTTCTGCTAGTTTTTGAGATATTTGAGTTCAAAAACAAAAATCCCATGGGGAAACATGAACTTAAAAATACCCCACAAAAAACCCCACAAAAACCCCATTGGGTTTATTTTTCACCCCATGGGGTTAAATAACCCATATTATTTTTCGTGGGGTTTTTTAACCCACGTTTCACTAAAAATAAAATGTGGGGTTTATTATCCCATAATTTTTCATGTGGGGTAAAAAAAACCCATATTATTTCTCTTAATTCTTGTAATTATCAAGTGAGAATTATAAAATAAATATTGTTTGGAGTTGCAACATAAATTAAGTACAATACATGTACATTTTTTATCAACTTTGTAACAATTTAATTAATTAATTTTTTTTTCAAATTCATTGATATACAGTACCTGGCCATAAGTGAGTCATAATTTTATTTTTACACTATATATTTCATTGAAAAACCTATTTTCATAAAAACTTGTTGTGAAGTCAATTTTAGCTCAATTTTCATGATTTTTTCACTGAAACATGCAGAATTATTCAAATTTTCTTATCTTAAATGATAAACAAAATGATACTTAAACTATTGAGAATAAATCATAAAATATTGTCATGACAAAATTTTCTAACCTCAAATTACTATGATTTCTTAACAAATTGAAGTCTTAAAATTTTTGTTTTGCACTTGACCTGTGATTTCACGGTAATGCATAAAGATAAAACTATTTTGAAATAATGTGAAGAAACTACAACAAATTCTGCATTTTATGGTGTTTTAGACATTAAAAAGAAACAATAAATGACACTGCAAGAATATTTTAGAAAAATGTGTTTCCTAATGAAATATATAGTGGAAAAATAAAATTATGACTCACTTATGGCCAAGTACTGTACATTTATCACTGCATATGTAAATTAGACATGGCATAAGCATGATAAGAAGGGAATTAAATTATATTTTTTTGACTGACCCGTAAGTGAAAAAGTAAACAAATACGGATTAAAAGTTTGAAAGTTAATCTAATATTCCAAGTGGGGGAGAGAAATGAATATAAAAAAAGACATTGGAGTGGACCGGCAATTTCATCAGAAAAACAATGTAAAAAATAACGTGACTTTGTTTACGCTAGCGTAGCTCACAGGTTATTGTTTTCACTATTTTACTGATAAAACTGCCGACTCCTCAGTCCTGTGACCTGTTATTGAACACTGTTGATCGTGAATCACATAGTAATGATAGTTGTTCTACTTACATGGAGTTTAGTTTGAGCTCTGCTGTTTGTAGCATAATGGACTTGATTCAAACAAAGACAAAAACTTCTCTACTTTTCAAAGAATGTTTTTGAAATTGATTGAAAGAGACCAAATCAAATCATGACTTGTGATACTTCTAATTCCTCATTTTGGCACCATTGCAATTGTCACCCACATCTTTTTCTTTCCCTATGTATAAGTCGTACTCTAAAAAACATATGGGTGACTCTGACAAATAGCGTAAAATTCAAAGACTAAACTGTTATATTCATCCGGAATTCGTTTTTCAGCAACACTGACAAAGTTAAGTATATTATACTTATAGATGTTTATGCCCACTGGCCCTGATTTGGGAATAAATCCCATTGTATTCCATTCTAAATAATATGTAAATGCAGTAGCTTCTCAATCCTAAACCAGAAAAAATGCTTTCTTTAAAGTGATTAAAAGAACCAGTTCGTCTTCTTTCATGCAATATAACACTTTTATAGCCTTTTCAAAGAAATTAATAAATTTAAATCATAAAAAAGAGATGAAAGAAGGCGAACTGGTAGCGTTTGGAAGGTGTTATGGAATAAAAATACAGGTACCACACCAAGCAAATTTACATGAAATAAAATGAAAGAAAAGACCTAAAGCCCTCAAGGTTTCACTGGTCAGCATGATCAAGGACTCTAATAAATTCATTCAATAAGCATACAGATACGGACTGACTATATAAAATCTAATATTTATTTTTGAATATAAATTATGTCTATAAGGCAGCTATAAAGCTCCTCTGTTTTCAATAATTTATTTAAATTTTTAAGATTTATAGCCTTGAGTAGAAAACAGTCTCTCATTTCCTTAAATGTTTCAAAAAAATATAAAACAAATACTTTGATAGAGTTATAATTGCTCAATATAAGAAATTTTTAATTTATCATTTTAGATTAAGAAAGACCATACTTTTACAAGAAAAATAAAACCATACTTGCCAAATTTCATTGAAATATGAAAAAGTTATGGCTAGTTAAGAGAACAGACTAGTACGACTGACTGTGTATTAGATGATGATGGATTCTCCCTATATAAATTTATGTTCTCTTTTAGTTTTACAATTTAATTACTTAGGATTAAGAAAGACCATACATTTACAAGAAAAATAAAACCATACTTGCCAAATTCCATTGAAATATGAAAATGTTGTGGCTAGTTAAGAGAACACACTAGTACGACTGACTGTGTATTTGATGATGATGGATTCTCCCTATATAAATTTATGTTCTCATTTAGTTTTACAATTTAATCACTTAGGATTAAGAAAGAGCATACATTTACAAGAAAAATAAAAATATACTTGCCAAATTTCATTGAAATATGAAAAAGTTATGGCTAGTTAAGAGAATACACTAGTACGACTGACTGTGTAATACAAGGTGATGGATTCTCCCTATATAAATTTATGTTCTCTTTTAGTTTTACAATTTAATCACATAGGATTAAGAAAGACCATACTTTTACAAGAAAAATAAAACCATATTTGCCAAATTTTTATTGAAATATGAAAAAGTTATGGCTAGTTAAGAGAACACACTAGTATGATTGACCATATGTATAACAAGATGATGGATTCTTCCTATGTAAATTTATGTTGTCTTTCAGTTTTACAATTTATCATTTTATCACCCCTGGGGGGTGGGGCCAAAACCACTTAAATTATTGCAATCTTTTAAAAATCTTCTTTACTCCTGAACATCAAGCAGGCAAACTGTTGGCATGAGTGTATAGAGCATGGAGTCCTCTACCAAAATTGTGAATTTAATGGCCCCTGGGTCAGGGGTTCTAGTGTTAGGGTGGGGCTATATAGATTATATAGTGAAAATGCATTATTTCTTTTAAAATCTTCTCAGCTCCTGGGTATTAAATAAATTAAGTTAGTGCATGGTTATGTTAAGCAAAAGTGCTTCTTCTAAAATTGTGAATTTTGTGGCCTCAGGGTCAGGGGTTCTGTTGTTTGTGCGGGGCCCTTTTGATTATATAATGAAAATGCATTTATTCTTTGAAAATCTTCTCCGCTTCTGGGTATTACATTAACTAACTAAGCACATAGTTTTGATGAGCAAGAGTGCCTCTTCCAAAATTAAGAATTTTATGGTCCCAGGATCAGGGGTTTTAGTGCTAGGGAGAGGCTATATAGATTATATAAGAATTTTATGGTCCCAGGATCAGGGGTTTTAGTGCTAGGGAGAGGCTATATAGATTATATAGTGAAAATACATTAATTCTTTAAAAAAAAATTCCTTGCTTCTGGGTTTTATGCCAATGATGCAAGTATATATATTTATGATGAAGAAAGGTGCATCTAGCAAAATGGTTATTTTTATGCCCCCCCCCCTCCTCTGGGTCGTTGCGGGCGAGGGGATACGTAGTCTGAAAATAAATTAATGCTTTGAAATCTGCTCTTTGGTATTAATCAACCATTTTATGATAAAATTTGCAAAATTTTGAAATATATGGCACCATGGTCCGTGGTTCCTTTGAGGTGAGGTGCAAAACAGGTTATAAAGTGGAAATGTATTTTCTCTTTGTTATTCTGATCAACCTCTGGGTATTAATTAATAGAGTAAGCATACTAAGTTTATAATGATGATAAGCAATGGTACCTCTTCAAAAATTATGAATTGTAAATTTCATGGCCTCTTGTTGAAAACACGGAAGTTATTTGTTTGAAAGTTGTTACACGATACTCAGGTGACCTATAAGGCCCGTTAGTCTCTTGTTCATAAATCAAATCTATATTGTCTCTGATATTAACCCGCAAGAGTTCTTCCTTTGACTTTCTGTGGTTTAAATAACTTCTTAAAAGACGTTTTGAAGCCTTCGAAAAGTTTTTTGTGTCCTTGCCAACTCTTAATTGATCCCGAAAAAGTGTAAGATGAGATATCAGTATACTTTTTTATTTTTGAAAATAATCAGAGACTGAGAGTATAGCTATGTGTAATTGATGAGACTGAAAAGGCGTGTAAGTAAAGGTAAACTATTAACATGACAGAAAGTTGACATTTATAAGTGAAATGAAGGCATCAACTATTGAACTTGTATGTATTTTATTTTAGAAATATTGCGTATATCATTAACACACAAATAAAAAACTTGAAGACAAAACACAAATGTATTCTTTCTTTAGTTTAAAAAAAATATATTCAAATATTTTTACTATGAAAGAAATATTTTTTCTCTGCAATATAGTATATTTCACCTTCTCTCGCAAAAATTTTTAAATTTCCTTCTGTCTTGTCTCTTTTCATGACTGAACAGCACAAATATTGTTTGGCCATTTTTTTTCTGTATCTTTTAAATGGTTGTGTCACTCATAGGTGGAAAGATTTTATTACATCATAAAATTTCCGAGATGAGATGGCCCAAAACCACAGTAAATCATCCCTAAGAAAATAATTATAAAAAAAAATCAAAAATACACCTGTATCTATTTTCAGACATTATATTTTTATTATGTGTGTGTGTAGAAATCCCCCTCTTTGTCGTGCGTGCTAAATAACTTCCTACAAGCATATATAGGAGTAGAAGGTTAATTTTAACAAATTTCATTAAACAAATGAATATGTCTTCAATTTTTGCCGAATGAGGCTTAATGTCTAAGAGGTTGAAACAAACTTGTGGGACGACTTAACCCGCATACTTCATCTTTCTACGAGGTCCGTAGTAATGCAGCGTCAAAATAAACAAACATTCCCTGAATATGAACTGTGTGTGCTGTAATGAACCATTTCAGAGAAAAAGTGGGGGGTTTAAAAGAACAGGTTTTTTCACAAAGTTCAAAGGAGGTTTAAGTGCTTCAGAAATTTTGAAAAAAATTACAAACATTTCCAAAACAATTTACCCCTGACAAAGAAAAATTTATTTGCAATGACTGTAGTCTAACAATTTAGTCTTTAGAGATAAAGAAATCACAATTAGAGGACGTGGTGGAGAAATTTCGCAAAATTAGAAAACCAGGGAGCTATGTTTCTAGTAAAGTAAATGCCTCTCCTTCTCATCGAAGGACCCCGAAAAAGCTGAAAGTGTTTTTTTTTCTCCCCGCAAAAGTACTCCAAAGGCTACTTTGACAACAGATAAGGAACAAAACCTTTTAAAACTATATGACATCTAAATTGTGATTATCAATACTTGCTATCAATTTACAAATTAATTTTTATTGAATAAAATCTATGAATATTGATTTAAACTTGTGTATATGCTAAAATATACATTTCTATTGAATGTAATTTAAGACAAGAGGCCCACGGGCCTTATAGGTCACCTGAGTATCATGTAACAACTTTCCAGCGATTGCATTTGGTTCATGTTTTAATCCAAAAGCCATAAAATTCACAAATTTTGAAGGAAGCACCATTGCTTATCAAAGGACCGATTCCAAAGCATTAATTTATTTTTAGTCAAAGTACCCCCCTGGTACCCCTGACCCAGCGGCCCTGAAATTATCTATTTTGAAAGAGGCCCCTTTCTTCATTATAAGGCCAGCATTTTTTTATGTTCAGGTTTAGTTATGAACATT
>PRKT01001408.1:0-20000 GCA_003671525.1 Saccostrea glomerata
AACTATAGATTATTCGAAAAACACATGCACTTCTCGGTCATGAAATATATAAGAACCTGAGTACATTAGTGCTTTTAAGTGAAGAATTAAACTGAATTGTGTATAAATTCTATGATTGTTACTATTGCATTTTGCTTGAGGCGCTGATTATTTTTTTCCGAGAAGTAACTGTATACCAAATTTTATTTCAATATGTGTAATACTAACGTCGAAAATGAACGAAAACTACTGGTGGACCGGCAGACCAACTAACAGACCGACCGCAGCAAAGAAATATACCCTCCTTTCCTCGGAGGAGGGACATAGAAATAAGAAAGATATGTCAGGGGCTTTATAGCCCAAATAGCATGACTATGTTGGGCCAACATTGGCAAAAGGTTGTCTGGTTGGCGTTGGGGGAACAACGTTGGACCACGTTGGACCAATGTTACCATGCCAACCTTCTCGACCATTACAGAATTTCTATGTTGGCCCAACGTTGGTCCAACTTTAGCAACATCTATTCACTTAACCTTTTAAGGAAGGATGGATGTTGATGTTGGCCCAACGTTGGCCCAATGTTTGTAATACACCCTTAAAGAAAGTGTCTTATCGAGTTAGTAGTAGTATGTTGGCCCAACGTAGACTCGATGTTTGTAATACACCCATAAAGAATGAGTCTTATAAAGTTAGTAGCAGTATGTTGGCCCAATGTTGGCCCAATGTTTGTAATACGCCCTTAAAGAAAGTGTCTTATCAAGCTAGCAGTGGTGTGTTGGCCCAACGTTATCCTAATGTTAGTAATACACCCTCAAATATGTCTTATCAAGTTGGTAGTAGAATGTTGGCCCAACGTTGGCCAGATGTCAGCACGAGTGTTCTATTGTTTAGGTGTTTCAAAGATGGGATATATATATTGGGCCAACGCTGGCCCACTTATTATACAACCGATAAAATGATGGTGTCAATTTTAGCTGCTGAGCTTTACGTTGGTTTTAAGTATCAATTTAGGTGCACATTGGGAAATAATTAAGAGGACATATGATGCCCTTGGTTTTAATTGGATGACTGTTTTTGTACAGATCTGATATTTTCAACATTTTAACTTTGAACAAAAGTGATCACAGCACCAAAAAGAATTTTATTATATTTTTTTAATTGTACACATGCATGCTTCTTTATTTGAAATAAACCCCTTAAAATTATGAATTTTTTCATGAGCGTTGTATTCATGAGAATTTAGAGAAGACTGAATAAGTTCTCAGGAACAGGATGTGAATGAAACCTACATATACATAAATCAAAATGACACAGCTTTATAATTAAATTGAAATAAAATTAAGCGTTCGCTAAAGCTTGGAGAATCGCGCAGTGATCAAAACACCAAACTGTGGAGTGTGCTGTCAGATTCAATTGCTCATAGGTGGTGATAGACTGAAAATGCAGGGCAAGTTAGAAGTAGTTAAATTCAACTTTGTAGATGTAAGTATATTTATTCAGGTTTACTATTAAAATTGATTCGGAATTCATTCTTTTTATGTTTTTACACACAAACACAGTAAGTTAATGTAGATAGAAATACATTTATATGTTTATACAGTTTGCATATACATGTATTTCAAACTTTATGTACAATAAATTCTAGAGCTCATTAAAAATACAATGAAAAACAAGTTAAATAAATGATACCCCCTGCCTCCCATATGATTACGAGGGGCATTTCAAAAGTTCTGGCAACTGCAGGTTAATAAAAAAAATAACCGTTTTACGGAAAATATTGAGTTTCATATCATTAGAAAGATAAAAAAAAAATACACACATATTTTGACGTCAATTTATATTTTTTATGACGTAATAACTCCGAAAATGACGTCACAATATATACTGTATAGCATACTGACCATAAAAATGACTCAACAAAAGAACAATTTGATCAAATTAAAATTTTCAAGACAATTTTTGCTCATTACTCGGACGCAAGCCAGGGGAAGCAAATACAAATTGGTGGAATGTTTACATAGACTACAATCTATCATATGGTGTTTTATTTCAGAGATCTTTTTGTTTTGAAATGGTTTTAGTGAGTGTCAAACTAAGCATTTTTTGTCGAATCTCGCTCAAACTATTGCGTAAAAAATACCTAACTGTGAGAAAAAGACAAAGTTGACAATCAAAGAGAAATAGACGATCGTGTTACAAAATTTGATGGCATAAATTCGTCAGGTGTTTTAACCAGATTTGTGGGATCGATCAAGACTCAAGAGAAGTTAAGTTTAGTGTGCCCTATATTTTCTCGTAAAATCCAAAATGACGACAGCGCAGTTGTAATCCCACCATACCTCCACATATTCGCAAATTTTAATGCCTGGAAAATAAATAAAATTTTACTTGTTTGTGTAACTTATATTCATTTTTTGGATTCAAAAGTCAAATGCAGTAGTGATCGTTTGGGGCGCCGAAATTGAATTAATATGAAAAAATACGCACATAATCAAGTTAGTGGCAGGAATTAGTACATTTTGTTCGAGCAATCACCCAAGTTAATTAATTGTAAATGAGAGAGTTAGAAGTTCTGATAGGTTGCAGGTGCGCGGCACAGGCGTTGTAGCCCTGTTTCCCAAGAGTGTAATTTGAATTAGTTAGAGAGAAAGCAAGTGGACAAGCATGGATTTATAATTTGTTTATTGTTGCAGGTGCGCGGCGCAGGCGTTTTAGCCCTGTTTCCCAAGAGTGTAATTTCAGTTAGTAAGAGAAAAAGCAAGTGGACAAGCATGGATTTATAATTTTTTTATTTGTCATTTCTGTTATCGTTGTTTATTGTGCATGATAGAGTTCTGAGAGATGAAAGTGAGCATTAGATTGATTTGTGTGAGAAAGTGGGGAAAAAGAGATTTGGTATGGCCATGCCCTGGGAACGCGTGTGTGAGAGAGGAGAACAAGTCTAAAAGTCAATGTGTGTGGACGTGCTTTTGTATTGTGAACTTTGTGATTTCTTATGAATATATCTTGTGTTGTAATTATGTAAATAAACGATGTAAATAAAAACAATCGTCATTAATTACCAGTGCCAATGACGGGGAGGACCCCCGTCACATATCATGGTGGCAGCGGTGGGATTGGATTAATTTAACCATGTCAACGGATACATGTACTTTGGGAAATTAACTCTTGTTCAAAATTTGTGAGGAAAATGACTCGGAAATACAGGAGACGCAAACTGTAGAGGATTATGTCGCAAATATAACGAGGCTAGACGTGCCTACATGGACATGCCTGGACGGCTAAAAGAAACTCTCACTAGGGAGCATTTCATTCAAGGAGTAAAACCTGAAACCAAAAGGTATGTTTTGCTTCCCAATCTTAAAACTTTCGAAGAAGCATTCAGGGACACAAAGAGGGAGGAATGTAACAACTTCCTGGTGGATGTCCCGATGACGAGGATAACAGTGGCAACTAAATGTACGTCGTGCGGCTCTATGAGAACAGGAGAGCTGGAAAAGTCCCTTGCACTTGTAGAACACACAGCAAAGGTGTCCGTGATGGCTACCGAGATCGGACGTTACAATACATTCCGCAAAACCTTCGAGGACGAGGCCATGGATTCCGCCAAAGACCGGACCGAAATCCCAGGATCGTCGACGGGAGACCGATCTGTAACAACCTTCGGAATGTAGGGCACCTCGCACTCCAGTGTAACGATGAGAAATACGCCGATTCCGAGAACTAAAGTTCGCATCCAGTATACTCCTGAGGACAGCCGGTAACAGAAGACAGAAATTGAAGTTTCGTCGGTCTGTGAAAAATGTTTTTGAAAATTTACCCTCAAGTTTTGTGTCGCCAAAACTTGAGGAGGTGATTGTCATTTAAATCCGCCATTTTGTTTCGCCAAAATTGGAGGACGTGTAAAGAGTCAAATGTTCTTCAAGTTGATTGATAATGGATCCAGTGATATGATTTTCATTGAAGAATTCGTGCGTGGAGACGTAACGAAAACGGCCTTGGGAGTGACCTTTTTTGTGGCAACGGGCGACCGTGTCGACATAATTGGGATCGAAATGCGACTCGAGAATAAGAATTGGTAAAGAAAAAAAATCGGATATTGTGTATGGCAACGGGCGACCGTGTCAACATAATTGGGAAAATGCGACTTTATTATAAGAATTGGTGAAAAAAATCTTATGTTATGTGTAATGCTTTTATTGCCCGGAATTTCCAGTATAGTTGTATTTTTAACTTTGATATTTTGAAAGACTTTGCATGATATATTGATGATACAAATAATTCTTTGTCTATAAATGGTGAATGTATTGCATTTAGTCCTGATGCAAAGAAGTTAGTGAGAGTGTGCAAGATGCATATGTAATTATGAGAAGATAACATCTTATTCAGTTAAAAAATGACTACTTTAAGTGTATATGGAGGTTGTGTACATAATGTATTTCAAATTCTAAAATGAACATTTGTTTTGGAAAAAAATGTAAAGATAAAACGCAAAAATCTAAGAAAAAAAAGTAAAACATGAAATGTGTATGCATGTTAAACTATTTTATTATTTCTGTGTGTAGTAAGGTCTCTTTATCTATGAACGTGTTATTCTTGTAAGCGATATCAAATTGTCATTATCAGTCTACTACATGTAATTTTATTAGTGTGTCGGGACGCCACACTTAAGAGGGGAGGTATGTCACAGAGCAATCACCCAAGTTAATTAATTGTAAATGAGAGAGTTAGAAGTTCTGATAGGTTGCAGGTGCGCGGCGCAGGCGTTGTAGCCCTGTTTCACAAGAGTGTAATTTGAGTTAGTTAGAAAGAAAGCGAGTGGACAAGCATGGATTTATAATTTGTTTATTTGTCATTTCTGTTATCGTTGTTTATTGTGCATGATAGAGTTCTGAGAGATGAAAGTGAGCATTAGATTGATTTGTGTGAGAAAGTGGGGAAAAAGAGATTTGGTATGGCCATGCCCTGGGAACGCGTGTGTGAGAGAGGAGAACAAGTCTAAAAGTCAATGTGTGTGGACGTGCTTTTGTATTGTGAACTTTGTGATTTCTTATGAATATATCTTGTGTTGTAATTATGTAAATAAACGATGTAAATAAAAACAATCGTCATTAATTACCAGTGCCAATGACGGGGAGGACCCCCGTCACAATACTTCAGTTTAATACAGGACATGTTTTATTTCAAACAATGGAGAGCTATATAAAAGACCGAATATCTAGCCGTATCATGTTAATAAAAATCTTAAATGAATGTCGGTGATAGCATAACCGGACATAAACCGTGCTCGTAAACAAGAAATACAATGAATAATGAAATTGCTGATAAACAGTATCATAGTCCTACTCTACTTCTTTGCATAAAAAAATCTTTGAAATATTTTTTTTTCAAATAAGCCTTTGGCAGCAGTTTAACGATCGTCTCATATGGATAAAAACGCAACTTTTCAGTATGCTAAACAGTCTATATTGTGACGTCATTTTTGGAGTTATTACGTCATAAAAATTATAAAGTGACGTCACATTATGTGTTTATTTTTCTGACCTTTCCAATGATATAAAACTCAATAATTTCCGTAAAACGGTTAATTTTTTATCAAACAGTTGTCAGAACTTTTGAAATGCCCCTCGTATAATGGAAAAGTCCATAATTTGTTTTGGCCGTTTAACCCGAAATATGCGTCGGTTTAAAAAGTAAAATAGGAGGTGCGCAATGGAAATATGTAATAAAGATTCTGTGAAAGTTTCATTAAATTTTACATAGTGGTATACGAAGAATTGCGGATAAGAGATGGGTACCCTAAAGCGTAATAGATGGACGGACGGACAAACAGACGGACGAACATACAAATTACTATATACCCCCCCCCCCCCACACTTTTCAAGCAGGGTGTATTATAACATCTTATAAGTTGTTTCTATCTTATTCTTAACTGTCTATTACAAACACGATTGTAACAAGGAAATTAAGGTTTATAGATCAACAGGCACTAATAGTTTAATACATCATTCTCTTTGAAATATTTCATTTGAAGTATTATTTATTCAATACTTGGACCAGTTTGTTTCTAATATCAAATTATTTAGTATTTTCAGTCAGATATTGCAAGGAAAACAAATGTTGAGGCAGTAAATAACAATGAAATCGAAGAACATAATGAACATTATGAAGTGTATGAAGTACGAGAACGTATGACTTTATCAAGATAAAGAAAACGGGAGGCGACGAAGGGACGGACAAAGAGCGGGAATTCAACAAAAGGACACTGATAGAGGAATTAAGCCCTGATTAAGAACTTTAATTTGAATTGATATTTTTTTATACTTTACCTCTATTTTTTATTGTAAATTTATTTTGTAAATTATGATTGAATTGGTGTACATAAAATATTTCACAGTGAATCATTAGTAATGTTTTCAATGATCATGTCCATGTATGCATTATGAATGCAGTTTGAATCGTGTATTAATTTTTAAACAGTAAACATTAAATAGGTTAATGTAAAGAATCACTTAATCAATTGCAAATGTTTCTATGTAATAACTACGTTGGCCTAACAATTTGCCATCTAACATTGTAACAAAGGGTCAACATTGGGCTAACCTAACCAACCAGTTGTTAAGTTTGGCTGTTAGTTGGCATACACTTAAAACTACATTTGCCCAACAATATGCCATCTGACATTTCAACATATGGCGAACGTTGGGCCAACCTAACCAACCAGTTATCAATGTTGGCTGTTAGTTGGCATACAATAATGCCCAAGTTGGCCCAACAATATGCCAAAATGTTGGACCAACGTTAGGCCTATGAGCAAACTTACCGTGGGCCAACGTAAGGTTACCAATAGTGGGCCAACAATGGAAAAAAGTTAGCCAACGTTGGCCCAACTATATCTTGCTATCTGGGAAGTTAATCGTTCCATTTTTATTAGAAAATGTAAACGAAACATGTGGTCTGTGTCACATTCAGGGGAAAGGAAAATGAACAGCATAGCGTACGTTTTTTTTTTAATTACCATGCAAGGGATCACGTGTCTTTGGCCAAGGAATTAGCCTACCTAAGAATTGTATCCACCGATGATACAACAGAATCCTATAAGTTTGATATTATTTTACAAATGTCTTGTTTGTAATTGGAAGCAGAATATTAATAGAATAAAAAGGAACACATTACTTTTCATCCATGAAATGCAAGAAAATAAAAAAAAATAGATCCTGATTGTCGAGTATAGCTCTTGATTTGAAGCCCTCCACCAGCATATGGTGATTTCACTATAATACTGAATAGTGATTTTGTATGGGATTTTGAATACATAAGACCACTTAAATAGGTTAATTAAAGCAATAACGGTTGTTAAAAGTTTGTAAATACATTCAAATCATCAGTGTTATATTGGAAGAACTTATATATAAACTAGAATTGGCTACCATAGT
Source organism: Saccostrea glomerata (assembly GCA_003671525.1). Taxonomy (NCBI): domain Eukaryota; kingdom Metazoa; phylum Mollusca; class Bivalvia; order Ostreida; family Ostreidae; genus Saccostrea; species Saccostrea glomerata. The sequence goes on from PRKT01001408.1 coordinate 7,416, forward strand.
ATAAATCCGAAAATGGAAGACCTAAAAAAAGGATAAACCCAAGAAACATTAAACCCTTGACCTATCGACTGTGTATTCCAATTAACAAATACACATATACAAATATAGAAGTATTTTACGATACAAATATCGATCCGTAGTAAGATCGTATGCAAGACATGGAATTTCTTTTTGTGTCTTACAGAGTGTAACGAAAAAAATATAGATTTTAAATGTTTGTTGAATAATTTTAAAGACATTCAATAGGTACATTCACATTAACGTGCATTTAACTGCACACACATATATATGGGACACATTGCAAAGGACATTTTATTTGGAGTAAAACTTCAAGCATTTAAATGTATGTAAGAATTTGTACAATTATCTGTATATCTACTTAAATTAATATCTGATAAATGCATATATATCTACTTATAATTATTGATCGAATATTATACCTTATTTGCACCAATACTCTGCAGCTAAATATATATATCTTTCATATCAAGAAAGTTGCTATTCTGTTTTTTTTAATCTAAAATTTGTTTTGACACCACAGCCAAGACAATCAAGGGATATAGATACCAGATTTATAAAAACGAAGAAAAGATTTAAGAAAATGTCCATTTTGCGTTGATTGTTGCAAAACAGCTTTTTAATGATTTTTTGAAATAGAAATCGTAAATATTACTAGCGACCTCTGGGAAGACCTCCAGGGGGTCTTGGTTTATGCCTTCTTCACATTTTTATATAATAGATATATTTTATTTAGAGCAATCAATACCCTTTGTATTCGGTTTTTAATTTGAAATATATCTGCTTAAAGGACTTGTTCCCTGTTTCTTATGCATGGAGATATTAACGACAGCTTTCTTCAAAAGATTTGCAAGAGTTATGATCTATATATTTCTATTAATGCGGAGGAGTTTACAGTTCTCTAAAATGTTTACTTTGAAACATTAAAAAGCCTTATAAGGATTCATTCATATTATCATTCATAACATAAGCGACATGGTAATTCTGAGACTTTAAAATTTGAAGCGTTAATTCATTCACGGTCTCAAATGAGGCAAGCAAGTACAAACATGAAACAAACTTAAAACATTTAAAATTAGTTTACACAAAAGGAAAACCGAAACAATCAAACACAAGAGGTATAGAAAATCATAAATTGTGTGTATTCATTGCTTAATCACTTACATCGCAATTTTACAGTATTTACTCATTTACTCTTGTTATTTATTTACCTCAACCAGTTAGAACATGCTCATTATGAATATAAAAGAAAAGTTAAAATAGTTCTGGTTTTTCATATGTTTGATATCCCAAGCCTAAATGAAGAGACAAAAACACACAATGAGTTCGATAAAAGTCACATCAAACTACAGGACTCCACTTCATCCTATTCATTATTTTACCGCACAATAATTGTGCCTCACAACTGTGGGATATCAAACGAATGTCAATGATCATATCCACGGGATAGATAGTTAAAAATAGAATACAATTAAAACTTATTTTAAAACAAGAAGGGCGGGTGTGACCAACCCGTAGAAGATGCTTAATTTTGATCTTAATAATTGTACATTATGTTCATGTTTCTTGAATCTAGTCCGAATTGTTTAAATATTCTACATAAACTCTAGTATTTAATTGTTGTTTTGCAGATTTTATTTGGAAGATTATATTCTATGAATGTCTTTCAGAATTGTCAAATGGATTGGATCTTTGTGATAATTCTTTGTTCACTGGTATGTTTTCTTTTATACAATCTTCAAGCCTGTTTACTTTGAACAGTATTTATTTTATTAGAGAACACAGTGTAAATGCATCTGCCATGGATTTAAGGAATGAATCTTGTTCTTTTAATTTTTGTTTTACAATATAAAATAATTTGGGGCAGTTTATGCCTTTGTGGTTTATAAGAAACGAACTAAGTCCCATTTTATGTTATATTGTATAACATGGGTTAGAATAAGCTTTATTCCTTAATGATTTCAATGTAGACAATAGAACAATTGTTTCCTCTAAAATTTCTTCAAATTGATTATGTTTTAAAAGTAAGGTCTAGCGAAGTAATACGTTTTAGACGTAACTCAATGTGACACAGTAAATTTATTTATAAGATATCAACTAAATATTTTATCGATTGATATACCATGTTATAAATCAAAGTAAAACATTCCTGTATGAGAGATTTTGATAAAAACAGAGCTGCACTATCTGTCATTATAATTCTGTGATCCATGCAATGGTCAAGAAATTCTTGACTTTTATCTAACGAACCTTGATCGTCAATATTCCTACTTATATAAAAACTGACGAGTATAAAAACTTCAATTACAAAAATTGTGTTGTTGAATACTTTATAAAAGAGATAAAAGATCAAGTTAGCGTTTCTGATCACCCAATGTTTGTCTAGCTAGCTGTCCACGGGAGGGTCTTGGGGTACTGTAGGTTCTAAATTGTGCAAATTATTTCCCCTGGGGGTTTGGGGGGTACAGGGAATCCAAGTTTTAAACTGAAATATATAGGGTCTTTAAGACAATATTCTTCTGAAAGACAACTGATCCAGAGAAGCTAAATCATTTGTAGAAGTAGCTAGTTTTGATCCGAAATTGTTCAAATCATGACCAAGTTTTACAATATGAAATATATAGAAGTTCTAAAAATCAAAATATTTTCTCAAGAACCACTGGACCACAAAATCTGACTCTTTCTGGAAGCATCCTTGTATAGTGTAGATTTCAAATCGTTGAAAATTTGACCCAAGTTAGGGTAAGACCCAATTGGGAACTCAAATATAACATTGAAATATACATGTATAGGATTTTTTTAAAATCTTCTCTAGAACCACTTGGTGAGAAAAGCTGAAACTTATGCGAAAGCATCCTGGTGTACTTTTGTTTCTAGATTGTTCAAATGAAGACAACCGTGGGTAAGGCGGGGCCACAATAGTGAATCCAAGTTTAACATAGTAATTTTTAAAAAAAAATCTTCAAAAATTCTTCTTCTTAAGGACGTTCGATCCTGAGTTTTTGAGTGGATTTTGGTCATGTCCTTTATTGATAAAATTCTGTATCATTTTTAAATTCTAACATTAAATCTGAATTCTACAAAGCAAATTAAACTATATTCAATGAAAAAACTGCGATTAAATTCCATTCAAGTTGAATTAAACTAGGGACTATATTGTGTGGCGGAAGGTTTTTTAGACGAAAATCATCAGTATTTCACTTTTGAACTATAACAGTACTCTTTATTTTGGATTCCTTTTTTGCCAGGCTGCTTGCACGCAAAGCTGTTTTTGCAGTAAAATGTGTCATGCTGGTTCTGAAATATCTTTTAAATTATTTTTTTATGAATTCTATCAACAAAGTGTGACAAATATAGTAAAATTATTCTGAAACCCCGGGAAAAAATTGAGCCAAATTTAACGTTAAATTGACACTTTATTTTAATAATATCTGAAAATTAACATAATATACCCCAACTTTTGATATTCAAGGTACGCAGCACTGTTAAGGCTTACTATGAGAAATCAACGGAAAATAGAAGTGCAAAAACGAGATTTGTTTTTTAAACTGAATCTATTCATATTCAGCCTTTCTATTATCACAGAGCTTAAATACTTATGGAAATAGCAAAGTATAACCTACTCTGTACTGCGTGGAGATTGGTCCCATCGATGGACAACCACGTGCTGAATGCATAGAAGGTACACGGAATTTAGGTCAATAACAAATTTCAATATCGCAAGGGCATACCCTAGTTGAAATTAAAAATTCAAACTATTAATTGTTGCTGCATACTTTGTACTTTCTGGAAAGTGCTGCTGCTTTTTATAGAATTCGCGTTTTAATAGTTATAATTTCAAGTAAATAGGCTGATGTCGAAATATGTTTGCCTTTTACCAAATATTTAGTGTACTTATGAAGCCATGCTCTCGATTTATAGGAAGCAGCATCACTTTTCAAGTTAAGAAACTTATCCTTTATTTATTTAAAAAAAATGGTCAAGATTTATTTAGTGTATGCCCTTGCGAAAAAGCGATTTTATGAGGCACCTCGATGTAAAATATGCCTAACCTGAACATTATAACAGAACGACAGAATTATTTAAATACATTCTCGCGATAATTGATGAATAATCGCACTTAACAAAGGATATACATTAGTATTATTAGCCTATTAAAAATCTGTAAATAATATTCTGTTTTATAATAAAACGCATTTTTCATTGTTAAAAAAAATCCCAAATCTGCCTCTCACAGTACATAAAATACGTCATTTTTACCATAATGACGTCATGATTGACAAGTTCATCGAGATCAGTGATTTATTTAAAACCAGCTGTATGGGATTTAACTAGCGACTTTTAATAATGCATTGGTAAGTTTTATTATTATTTATTATGCTAATACAGTTTAAAGTTGCAAATTATTTCGGGTAATATGATGAATGCATAAAAGTCATATTTTTGTGTGACGTCACAGTAAACTTTTCCCTATAAATTAGGCCCCGTCCCCCTTTTTAAGCCTTAACAGTGCTGCGTAACTCTGAACTATTTGCTTAAATTCAGAAAAAGTTTAAGACTTTAAAATAATATTCTTGCTTATTAAATTTTCAATGCCAGAAAAATAACATTTTATTAGTGCAGAAAGGTCAAACAATTGTTTTTTTTTAAACAGACTTAGAGTTCATTTTGTTTCTTGCCTTAATTGGATAAGAATATTGCAGGGAAAACGTCGAAGGTGTAAATTTTAATTAAGACACAAATTTCAGTGCAAAAAAGTCATATTAAATGTACTGTAGCGCCAAAAGAAGCATATTGACCCCATTTTTTGATTTGAATTTTAATTCAGCTCTGTATGTAGAAAATAAAAATATACTAAGCCAAAAAGTTTAAGACTTTAAATATCAGGATCGAACGTCGTTAAAACATCGGGTAATCAAAACTGAAACGAATATGGAATTATTCTGGGGTATTGGATATTCTCTATAGTAAAATAATTACCCCTGGGGGTAGGGTGGAGCCACAATATTTGTTACAACGGAGAGATCTTGTAAAGAACGAACAGCTATTCAGATATGCAATGTGGCCCATGGACCTCTTTTTAAAAGATGGTTTAGTTAGAGTATCTAGGGTGTTCATGTCTATTATACGTTTTAAGAGCTAATGTGACAATTTATAACCTGCAAAGTACTATATATTATGGCTATGACACTGTCTTTTATACATAGTCAAAAGTTTTGTCTATAGTTGATTTAAAATTTTCTTAATGGTATATTGCCCAAATTAAACTCTTAAAAATGCCTTCGATGCCACAAGAGGATCAGATTCTAAGAATCATGATTCTTAGACAGATGGACATGCAGAAAAAGATTGCATCAACATGTCATTATGAGGAATTAAATGGGGGGAAAAGTTGAATGTATCAAGAAGTGAATCATGACATTCCTTGATATTTTTACTTGAATGAAATGAAAATGATTGATTGTATATTGTTTAATGTCCCTCTTGAGAATTTTTCACTCGTATGGAGACATCACCGATGCCGGTGAAGGGCTTCAAATTCAAATCGAGAATCGAACCCGGGCATCCCGATCACGAAGCGTACGCTCTACCACTAGGCTACCGTGACCGGTAAATGAAAATGAAAAAAAAAGAATAAATGAAGTATACAGTATAAATAGTTTTATCAGTTCACCAGAAAAAAAGATTGTTTCTTTTTTCTGCCTACAGTTATTGTTAAAACTCACGTATCGAATTCCAATGTGAATTAGCTTGCAAAAAATAAAAATGACCGGCCATTTCTCATCATCTAGTTCAATACAAATAAACATTGATTATGAATGGCAAAATTGCGGTTGTGGTTTATTCGTGGCATTTGGTGCAAAATTATTAATCGTGACCGCCTTTTACAATTTTAAGACAGATGTACTGTTTGCTGTTTGAGAAGTACATACAAGTATATTTTGAGCAGTGCTCCCAATAGCATAATGGCTAGCGCCTTGGGGATAAAACATTGCATTTGCACGTTGGCGATCCGGGTACAGTCCCTCTTGTGTCCAAATAATGTGTCACTTTTTCAGTTCGTTATTACAGCTTTTTTCCCCAGAATCGGACGGAATACCTCTCGTTGCTCGCAACGAGATCGTTTCTATTTCTATTTCCTGTCTTAGTTATTAAATATTTTCCGGCAATTAAGCTGTTACAGACGCGTATGGCATGTCCTACGTCAAAAGAAACACTAATCTACGTTCCATCCTGCCCAAAGACTCTAGAGGAATGGAAACAACGTGCAGAATCCAAGAGGTGTTCACATGTGATGCAGAACTGTAGAAATCCACACAAATTTGTCTATCACTGTGTGATAAATAATTTCGCTAATGCAACAATGGAGGTTTGTGCACAGGAAATCCTCATCATAGGTAAAAAAAATATTCTCTGAGAAAAACAATCTACAGAAAGACAATGTCATCATTTGAATAAGAAAAAATTCAAAACTTGATGTTTGTCAGTTTATAATGAGTTTTCATTAATAGATGTATGCAGTTATTTTCTAAAATTTATTGTAGACAACAGATGTGTTGAGTTTAATATCAAGGCCGACAAAATCATAGAAAGCCACGCAAAACAATGCTTCGGATGTTGTCCATTTAAATACAATTCTACAGAAGCCTATAATTGTATGTACAAAAGAGGATTATTACTGAAACTTTCTTTTCTTTGGCAAAGAATAGGTCTATCCTGTTAGTGTAGTTGTAAAGCGTTAGCTTTGTTATCATCAGGTCGGATTTTCATTCTAGTTCATGTTGGCGCATCAAACTTTTTTTCGTTTAGCATTAACTATTTGACATCCTTTAACCTAATGCCCTTTATCAGAAGGGGATCAAAATCACTGGTCTTTGATTTATGATCTTTCAAATGTAGATCCTGTGTCGAGGTAGGTAATGGCGTGATACTGTTCGATTGGACTGTATGCCGAGTAAAATCCTTCATTGTGATTTCATGATGTCTCATGTCATATTTGCTGATGTGGTCATTATAACGACCATAGAACTTTATCATATTCAAGGAAATATTAAGTTAACTTTAAAATAGTTGCTAAAACCCCCATAACAACATTTACCTGTCAGTAACCTGCTCAGGAGAATGAACAGGGGCTTACTGTGAAATCACAAATTTTCGTGGGGGTTTAATTTTCGTTGCTTTCGTGGTATGACGAGACCAACGAATTCATGTCCACCACGAAATGTAAAATGTCACACACATAAGTACTCAATAATTCTTGATCCACGAAATCAAATCCCCACGAACCAAGAAATTTTCCTCAAACCACGAAAATTTGACCCCACGAAAATATGTGATTTTACAGTATTTTCCGTTCACTCAAAAGATGTGAGATCAGGTGCCTAGAAAAACTAAGCATCTCCTATCGACATGACAAACCCGTCATGAGTGCAAAGTATTGATAAAAAAGATACATTCTATTAGACAGGTCGAGGAAACTACCTTATATGGATTTTGTTGTTATTGCGCACAGAGGTGCTCACAACAAAGAATTGACCAATCCAGTGAATGAGCCGCAAAACATGCTGGTCTACTACGTGTTTACAATTTACTTGAAACACGTGGCTCAGGTCAATTTACGACATGATTTCAAAAGCCTGTCGCAGAGTCAACTAATATCTATTTTTAATTTTTGTTAAAAATGGAAAGATGAAAATGAAAATAGTAAAATGATGGTTCATGCACTCATAAACAAACAAAGCTACTTTTCTGTGTTAAATAGTACGTTGAAATACCGCTCACAAACTCTTTGCAGGTAATAATATTTTTTTTTAAATTGATATTCGTATTTTTACTATATGTTTCTGCTCTAATTCATCTGTTGACTTAAGGCTCATACCTTCTAAAATACAGTGTATTGCTGTATGACATTTATTCTACACAATTTTACTATTTAAGTCTCACTACGTACATGTACATTGATAAAAAAAACCCCGCGCAGCACCCAGTGCAAATAGATCTACGAGTATGTTGTAGTCTGTAAAGTTTTGCTGAATTAAGTGCAGCTGCTGGGATGTGTTTTCTGTCAAGAAGATTGTCAGTCCCATGTTCAGATTTTTTGTCAAAGGAGCATAGGCGCTTGAACAGCATTACAACAAGTAGCAATGATAGAATAACACACACTAAAACATCTCTACACCATTCTAAACTGTTAAATGACCATCAGAAGTCTTGTTTACATGACACTATGTGAGTAAATCTCGGAGTCGGTTGTTGAAGAGCATGGAATACCCGTGAAATTTTTATTCACCGAATACGTACAGGCCGTTGTCCACAAATAAACATTCAATGGAGCGGAGAAAGTCACAATATTACCGTTGTTAGTGAATTGTTTGTAAATGTGAGCATGGAATTAGTAGATAACGATGTAAACTTTGTGTTAAGCATGAAATTTGCTCAAAAAGATGCATCATGTCTTTCCGAGAACGATTTGAAAAAATCTGACATTTTCCAATTGCAGTATGTTGTGTAGTAACCCAACTCATTCAGTGGATTGGTCGATTTGTCAGTCACGTGGGTATCTCGTTTAGCATGTAAATTTATTCTGACGTCACGGAAAATAGTTTCCTCGACCTGTTAGAGCTACTTGAATCCACTTTTCTCTTTAAGATATCATTTTAGAAATCCCTGTTTCTGTTTTCCCTCAAAATGTGGAAAACTTGATATTTACGCCGGGGTCCTACGTTATGGCGGTAGTTATCCTATTTCGTAAAAATATCTTCCATACCTGGGATATTTCAAGAAACTAATATCATTTTCAGTTTCTTCTATTATTTATCTATATTTCATGTTTTGTAGTTGAATTTTTATCTTGTTGTTTATTTACTAGGAGCTATCGAAAAGAAGTACTATTGTTCACCTTACTACGCGAAAGAGTTCTATGGTATCGCGATATCCGGTTGACACTAGTCTATGGCCACCTAGCAGTGTCATATTTAAAAAAAAAACATAATAGTGCAATTAAACTATGATCTACCTATAATTTAATGACTAGTTAAATAAAACTTTTATGTTATATACTTCAAAGTGAAATCAAAGATTATCAACTATTGAAGTATATATAAATTTAAGAATGGGGAGAGGGCAATAAGAAGTACTTCCCTTTCTACCCACTTGTACAGTGGAGGTATAATTTTTTTAGTCTTATAGGTTTTTATCCCTTGTTAAAACTTTTATAGGGTATTTAAGAACAAACTAGATTATATTAACTGTTGCTTTGTAGACAGACATTCTTAAGTATTACATGTTTTCTCCAACCATGCAAAATTTTATTGAAGCCTTTGATCTCTCTCTTTCTTTTTACACTCAAAAATTAAGATATGAAAAGTAGTAGGCAAATATTGATACAATATATGAGGGTTGTCCAAAAAGTTCCTGGACAATGACGTTTTTGTGAAAGTAAATGGTTCTATATAAACCCGTTGTATATCAAAATATTTCTCATGAAAAAACAAGTCGACATGATTTACTTTTTCTTGATGGAAAGCAATATTTTTGAAAAAATCGGGGTTTTTAGAGGTCGCGGATAGTGCACACGGACCAAGGTTAAAATGATGTAAACTCTGATATAAAGAGTTTGGATTAAAATGATTATTTTCTATATAATACAAGACAAAAATTAATAAAGATTTTATGTAGCATAAATAAAGAGGTTATTATCATTTTATGATATCTTAAATATCGCTTACTATAAAGACAACGAAAATACACAAATAAGAACTTAACAAGTACGTGTCAAAACTCAACAGAAAAGGTGACGTCGTCCGTCGGCACGGGGCAGCGTCCGGTCAAAAAATTAAGTTTTATGACGGTTGAAACGATGTAAGAGACAAAATATTTGTTAAAACAACTAAAAATTATTGAAAGTATTGATTTGGGACTTGTATATACGATTTTTCAACAGTGTGTACAAATTCGAAGACACTTCAAGAATTAAAAACACTTGTAATCAATTGTAAATGGAGATTTCTATTCATGACGTTGATATAAATCTAGCGCAGCGTCGTACTGGGCTGTTCAGTTTGAGTATACAAGCTGTTAATTTAGATGCCGCTCGTAAATTTGTGTGTATTGTTTTGAATTTTAAAAATTAAATAAATTATAATCTATACTTAAAGATTATTGCTGGCACTTCTAAGTGCGTTCCGCCTTAAATAAGAAATGTAGTGTGTGTCCATGAACATGTGTTTAGTCAAAATCCAAATGTTTGACGTTATAATGAAATTATCGTAACGTCAGACTAGTCCGTGTGCACAATCTGTAATCTTAAAGACCTCGATTTTTACAAAAATATTAAGTTTCATCAATAAAAATTTAATCAGATGCATATAGAACCATTTATTTTAACGTCATTGTCCACGAACTTTTTGGACAACCCTTGTACAATAATCATTTTTTAAAATAAAAATAATGCAATAGAGAGAAAATTGACACAAATATTTGAATAGACAATAATTTTTTTTTTAAAAAGTAACAAATGGTAAATATTTATTATATATATCCATCGGTTTGATATTTTTCCTGAACTTAAAAAAAACTGCTGATTTTTTTCTTTAATTTTAATGGTTTAACTTTAAATTTCAATTCATAAATATATTTGTTTCGTTATTGAAGAATATTCTAAAAAAAAAAAGAAAAGAGGAAACTATATTTAAGGTATGTCACTCGTCAAATTTGTTAAATCAAGCTAAGGATTTTTTGGGAAGTATATTTTGGATACGTACTCATATAGTATGACTCAAAATCGCAGAGAAAATATGGGGTCAGAGTGCATCTTACTGATCTATGGTACAATTAAGTTGACCTTTTTGCACTCAAATTTTAACTGTGATTTGTTACTTTATCTCTAATTTTATTTTATCAGATGTTACTACTTTAATAAATTTAATCTTATTTTACATTAAATAGTTTGAATAATATTTATCATTAAACAAATCTTACAAATTAATGCTCGTTTATTATTGGGTGACCTTTTTGCATTAAAAAATAACATATTTGTGGTATTAAAAAACTAAATAGGAAAAAAATTATTCTTATATCAAGCTTTTTAGGAGTTAAGTGCTGATCAGTCACAAGTATCGAGTAGTTTAAAATAATGAAAGAAAAAGTTGGGGTCATTGATGTTAATTTTGTAATATTGGTCAAAATATGTGATTTCCAGGCAAAAATGGTGTAAATTTTATCTTGACGTCTTTAATATATCTTCATTTCTTGGCAAAGTTTGTAGAGGGAAGGTGTAAAACTTGTTCTAAAAATATAGATAAAGACCTATATTAAATATTCCTAAAATATCATTACGGAAAATATTCTCCGAGTAAAAGTATGTGAGGCTTAAGTTTCAAGAGATAAAATCTAATAATGTGCAGATTTGCAGAAATTTCTGCTTAATATCCTTTCACCACAAGAAATAGTCCCTCATAAATCTTGCTTCTTTGTAGATTTTAAAGCAGTTTTTTCGATGAATGTTAAAAAATTTACATTGTTGAATATAAATTCTATAAAAATTGAATTTTAATAAATATTTGTTTAAGTAAGAGGTTCTGCGTGAACTTTTCTAAAAAGCTGTCGAGTGACATACATTTATAAATAATTCATAATGTTTTAACCCAAACTGAAGTATGTAACTTTTTTACCAGCGAAAACAGTTCTCATTTTTTGTTAATTTTTACACGAACTGTTTTCCATACTTTATAATTTTTTGACACTTCCATAAAAGGAAAACACGTGATCTTCGAAACCTCGTTTTCATAGTAAACACCAAACTACAGTTTGTGCCGATTCAACTTTGTTATCTTAGTTTTCACATTGTCTTCATATTGGTATATATAACGTAGTATTCGAAAAATATATCAATGGCGACCAAAGTGCGAAAATGTTATAGAAATGAAGTTAACAAATCAAAAGATGCGAAATTCTGTTAAAAAGATTGTCAGCAAGTTCAACGTGGACATGTTTACAATGTCTAAAAATATCGGGCCGTCACGTGCGGTTTACAGCGCGTGCCAGCTCATAAACAGAAATACCGCGATATCATAGAACCCGCGATATCATAGGAAGGGGTTATACTTGTTTATAAATGAAATTTCCTGGATAAAGTCGATCTGGCAAAGAAATGAAACATATGGAGATTATGATCAGTATTCAAGATCAAGTGGCATCATCGGCAAACAAATCTATGTTTGAATTTTTAATATAAAGTGGACGATCATTAATGTGCAGTAAAAACAGAAGAGGTCCTAGTATAGACCCCTGTCGAACTCCCGCTGTGACTTGCTGATAAGAAGATTTTTTGTTAGACAGATGGACACTTTGAAGTCTGTCACTTAAATATGATCGAAACCAATGTAAAGTTATTTCATTAAATTATAACACTGTAGCTTTTTAAGAAGAATTTCATGATTTACTAAGTCAAATGCCTTACTGAAGTCAAGAAAGACAGTACCAACAAGTTTGCCTTGGTCCATTTAATATAACCGTTTATCTGTAATTTTTGTAAGGGCTGTGAGTGTGAGTGCAATTCTCTGAAAC
>PRKT01001408.1:22500-29409 GCA_003671525.1 Saccostrea glomerata
TCAGCATCGTCACAGCGGGATGCACAATTTATCTCCCGTGTTAAACTTTCTACCCAGCAGGTGGTGGCAGATGGGGGCCTATATGCGGTACAATAAAAAATTGGTTTTGAATTTGGTATGTTAATTTCAAGCCATATTGTTTCTATGCCACCTATTTCAAAATCATTGCGACGTCTGTAATGCAAATTATTTGAGATATATACATTTATTCCTCCTCATTTCCCTAATCTATCTCTTCTCTCAAAATTAAATCCATCGATATCTAATTCACAAATGTCTTTCTGTTCATTTAAAAAAGTTTCACAGATACCAAATACATCAATAGAATGATAGCCTGATAAAAGAAGCTTAAGCTGATCAATTTTAGGCAAGAAATGGGACTTGAAGTGAAAAATGACGACGTATTGTCAATTAACAATGGTATTTTCCATTCCTACGTCGATACGAAATATCCTGGTGAGCTTGAGATAAAAGATACCAAAGAGTCTGACACATCTGTTTCATTCTTGGATATTCTACTTGAAAAAGACGTTAATGGTAATCTAACAACCAAGCTATATGATAAACGTGATGACTTTAACTTTTCTATCGTCAACGGAAAATAGACGTGCAAAAAAGGGGGATTTTTTTAAAACTGAATTTATTTTAATTAAGCTGTTTCACTATCACAGAACTTAAATACTTATGGAAATAGCATAGTATAACCAGTTCAATACTGTATGAAGTTTGGTCCCATCGATGGACGGTCACGTGATGAATGCATAGTTCGTGTACTGAATGTAGGTCATGAACAAATTTCAATATCGCAAGGGCATACCCTAGTTGAAATTAAAAATTCAAGCCATTAATTTTTTCTGCATACTTTGTAGTTTTTGAAAAGTGCTGCTGCTTTGAATAGAATTCGTGTTTTAATAGTTAAAGAACTATATGTGGTATATTGCATATCTTTGCCCCCACAAAAGTCAAATATTGAAAAATTCTTGATATGTGCTGAATTTTATAAATTGTATGAGAAATATAAATTAACAGATCATATTAATGTTTCAAAGTAGTTTATTGACAATTTTTATTTGTATGACGTCACAAACTAGTTCGATTTCTTGTCACTTTTTAGAAAGAGGACAAAATGGACAAAATTTCAACAATTTTGGATTTAAAATTTATAGAGTGCATGTTTGCTCAGGAACAATATTTACATATTTCATTGATATTATCATTCTACACATGATATCAAAATATTGAGCCTGAACAAATCTGCGCTCGGTGATTTTTACTCAAAATATCGACGTAAAATATATATTTTTCTGTACAAATCATGGACATTATAAATTTACGTCAATTTCGTAAAGTCATTTCAAACATATGACGTCATTGCCAACGAAAATATTCAGTGTTTTCAAGTCAGCTTATATTCCCCTGTTTAAGAACATAATTAAATATTTCTCCGTCAAAGTTTGATTTTGGGGGGCAAATATTGGTTATTACCGAATACAGTTCTTTTCAGGTAAATAAGCCAATGTCGAAATATGTTTAACTTTTTCCATATATTTTGTGTACTTATAAAATTATGCCCGCGATTTAAAGAAAGCAGCAGCACTTTTCAAGTTAAGAAAAATATCTTTCATCTATATTCAAAAAAATGATTAAGATCTATTAAGTGTATGCCCTTGCAAAAGTGCGATTTTATGAGGCATCTCATTGTAAAATATACGTAACCTGTACATAAAAACACGACATGATTAATGAAATACATTCTCTTGATAGTTAATGAATAACCGCAGAAAACAAAGGATACACATTGGTATTAATCGAATATTTAAAACCTGTGAATAATATTCTTTTGATAATAATACGCATTCTTCATTGTTAAAAAATTCCTCAATCTGCCTCTCACAGCACATGAAATGCGTCATGTTTACAAGTTTATCGCAATCAGTGCTTTGTTTATAACCATCTACACGGAATTTAACTAGCAAGTTTTTTTAATGCATTGATAAGTTTTATTGTTGTTTATTATGCTAAATTATTTAAAAGTTGCAAATTATTTCATTTTCATGTATTATGAGAAATACATAAAAGTAATATTATTGTGTGACGTCACAGCAAACTTTTCCCATATAAATTAGGCCCCGCCCCCCTTTTCAAGCCTTAACAATGCTGCGAATATACCTTCATCGCCTGAATACGAAGTGTATAAATCTCAGTTGATTCGATAGGCTGTGGCTTGCTCTACGTGTGAAAAATTTTTTAAACGAGGTAAATTATTGACAAGCAAGTTGATTAAACAAGAATATCAGCCGTCTCGTTAAAGTCATTATTTCGTAAGTTCTATGGTTGATAAAATGACCTTGTTGGCAAATACAATTTATCATTGAGTCAAATGCTGACTGACGTTTTTCATACTTATATTGTTAGTCCATTATTTATACACTGAATTGACGGCGGATTTTTCCGTTATTTCACAATAAAGTCAAGGAGCACACGGCGGGTGTGACCAGTCAGCAGGGTATGCTCACTCCTCCATGGCACCTAATCCCTGATGTTTCGGAAGTCCATGTTTGCTCTGCTCTAATTTTGTATTGTTTTATGGATTTGAGATTGAATGCTGTTCGTTAACTCCATATCCTTTTTGTGTAGATTAATAAGGATGGTCTCAGAGAGGCAGATTTTTTTTAAACTTCTTAGAAGGTTTACATTTTCTTTATATTCTAGAAGTTTATTATTTGCATCATTTTCAATTAAATTAGGCGAAAAAATATATACCGATCTAGGCATCCATTTTTTGCCCTTAACGGGAACGAAAATACAAATGTGATCTGTATATATATGGCTTGGTCGATATTCTTGCAAATCTTAAGTGTGAAATATAATTGAACCTGTATGATAACTCTTCGATGATGAGGTCACTTCAGGCTGTGAAAGCGAACGATTTTGTTTTTTCTATGTTTTGACAATTCTTATTCTCTGAAATTTTAAACTGTAATATTTTTTTTTCAGTTTGCAATCATTTGATGTAAACTAAAACTTATTCAACGTTTTAAACGTCATACAAGTTATGCAAAAACCTATATTTGGGTGTAACATAGGCATCGGTACCGGATGGGAGGGGGCTTAGGCACACACATATTCTGCAAAGATAAACATAATATCGGCATTTAAAATTTGGATTATCTTCTGGGGCGTCTACTTTCAATTTGCTACCGAAGGCTATGTACAATGTATAGATAGAAAAGAGTTAAGCTTAGAGACCTTCTACTCGTCTTCTCTTTGTTCTCAATGAGGTCAAATGAGTACATGTAAATTTTTTTTTCGAAATATATAATATGTAATATTACAAATTTGTTCTCTAAATTACTAAAATCTAAGTTTAGAATTTTTGGTTTGATACATATTTTTCAAAGTGCGTAAAATTTCGCTGTGGTAAAAATATTTTTGTACACTCTTTAGGCACTTTGAAAAAATTCAAAGTGCGTTGCCATGCATTAGGTTATATAAGTGAATTAGACAATTAAACATGAAGAAATAATACTGCATTAATAAAATTTAAAAAAAAGAGTTTTTATATATGTAATGTAAATTTATTGAAACAGATCAGACATGCTATCCAGCAAATAATCAGAACGATCAGACTGGAGAACCAATTTATAATACTGCAACATGGTAAATGTTTTACAATTTTTTTTTTAAAAATTAAGAACAACAATATCTTCGAAAAAATTAAAGTTGGATTTCTCTCAAATATATACACTTTAGTTATATAAACAAATTTGGACAAACAAGACATCTGGAATGTATGTTAGGTAATTTTGTATACTTGTGCTTTTCTCTGAATTTACAAGAATTTTCATCAATTGATATCTTTTTAAAACCTTGAGTAATGCATGCTGACCTTTTGTCTGTAAACATCTGATGACACTTTAATCTTGAATTATGAATATCTTGAAAGTTACTCTAAGATAAGGTATACGTACTTTCCGTATATCCTTAAAGAATTTTTCATATGCTTTGTTGTTCCTGAATTCATTAGGTCTGTCTAATTTAAAAAAAATAATTTATTGTAATTGTTTTACAGTCCACCACCAAAGCAGGAAGATGTGTGCTCGATTGCAAACTTGGATATAATTTTGACGGTTTCATTTATTCTTTCCTGTATAATCTTTGGATTGATATTACTGTTCATAATACTCAAATACAAAAGAAAGATAAAGAAGCTCAAAGGTAATTAAATCTATTTACCGATTTATTTACCCAATTTCTTTTTATATTTTCTTAATTGAAAAGAATCATGAAATAAAATACTGTATGAATGAGGAAATCTCTCTCTCTCTCTCTCTCTTTCTCTCTCTCTCTCACCTTTTCTCTCTCTCTCTCTCTCACCCCCTCTCTATCTCTATCTATCTCTCTCTTTCTCTTTAATATGTTTATTAGTATTTTTGTCTTTAAAAGGAAACAAAGGTAAAAATAGAACAGAAGAAGAAACATCTTTGATTAATTCTTATGGTAATATATACATATGAAAATTTATTTTTGAAAAGTCCTTTTCTATGTTTCCTGGGACCATGGGGGTCATTATAAGAAAGATGAATTGGCGCTAAAATGAGTATGTTGTCCCTCATAAATACGACCCTGGCATATTACAATACTATTTGATTAATAATGAGATACGCAAGTGAGTTAAAGCTAAATATGGATATTTCTATGCAAATGAGCTTATCAAAATTCATAAGTTGTATATTTTGTGTACAGAGAAAGTTCAAATAGATTTTCTTACACATACTTTGTACCCACAGTTTATTAATGCAAGTGCACATTATGACGTCATTTTATGACGTCATTGTTCTCTCTCATTCAAGATAATGAATTACATCAAAAAAATCACGTCGGTACAAGGGCATATCCTATCTAATTTAAAATAAACAATGTATAATATTAAAGAGAATGTTCTTAAAATTAATAAAATTGCTGCACAAATCCTATGCACTTTCTCAATCGAAAAAAAGTTTAGGAAACTTAAACTGGACTGTGAATATTTTCCCTGTTTAAACTTAAAACTGCACAAATAGTAACTAAACAATTGCAGTGCCGACATTTGTGCAGCAATATCTTAAATCCTTTCAATACCCTGCGTCTTTTTATACCTTGTTTCTGTTAAACAAAGAAAGGTATGCCCTTGCGCCGAAGCGATTTTGTTGATGTTTCTTATAAACTTGTGTAGTAGAGGTCGATGACGTCATAATATGACGTCATAATGTGTACTGGCTATCGCATGTCGTGGGTACCAAGAATGTATTAGAAAACAAGTCTAAACATTTTCTGCTCGGTAGGTAGAACAGTTATGGAATTTAATTAGAAATTTTGCATATAAACCTCGATATGTAGCCTTAACTCACTTGCGTACTAGTAAAGAACAAAGTACGGTATTGGCCAAAAAATGCCGGATGTCAGACCTGCTCCGTTCCGAACATTTTAAAGAGCTTAGAAATTTTAGAATTAAATGATATATAATTTATATACCTGATTCAAAAGTATGCATTGCAAAAATAACGCTCAATACTGTATCTTTTATAGCAAAACGTCAAGATTTTTACGAAGAATTTTGACGCGACGTCATACATTTAACGTGTACAATAAGCGTAATCTGAAAATTTCAACTTATTGGCTAGGACACAGTTTTTGTTATATATGAAGAAATTACGTTGTTGATTCAATAATACTTTTCTCGTGGATATTTATTTTCATTTTATTGCAGGTCTCGATAAACATAATATCAGCTATTTCTGTTCAACTGATTGAGAAAAATCTAGTGAAAATTATGTACTGATGAAAAACTTCGAGTGTCCCGGCTTGGTGACAGAGGAACACTGGAAATTTAAATGCCCCCCTCCCTTTTCCCTCCATATTGAGTTGAATGAGTTCATATAATTTATAAATGCCTTACAATATATTTTGGTTTTAATAGGACTGTAAAATTATATTTAATAAGACTGAAAATGAATTATCAGTAAATGTTGTGAAATTTTGTTTGAAGGGGGTTTGGATTTGGGTTGAGGGGGGTATACATGTAAATCGAACTTTCGGTTCAGACTGAATATCATAACAGCAGGTATTCTTTCAATTCGCTTTAAAAAAAGTTATAAAACCTGTTCGGAAACTATTATTGATTTACTATTTAGCTGACTACTTGATAATGATTTACGCCAATTTTTTTTTTTTTATTTATAGTCAAAGTGAAACTAAAGATATTGAAAATGTTCGCGTTTTCTGGGACAACCCTCGTAAGTTTACATATTCAATACTTTTTGACAATTTTGTCGGATAAGTACATGTATAATCGCTCATGGATTTTCTTTTGAGAATCCCCACTTTCTAGCAGCCGATGACATATTTATTCCAAATATATATATTTAGTACAGTGTTCGCATACTTTATTAGGTTTAAAATGTTTCAGTTGCTGGTAACACTTTTTTGTTGTTTTTATTTTCGCAAAAATTCCTCGCTTGGTAAAGAATGCAGCATTAAAAAAATAGATCACAGCTTCCTTGTATCTTCATTTTTATGACAATTGAACGTGTTGTATGAATGATTCTCACAGTAAACGAAAATAATCTGGAGGGCTAATGAACAATACAATACAGACGAGTATTTCCTGTATTTAAAGAATATACTAAACATGTAATATATGTATTGGTCCATGAGAAGTCATTTTAGTAGGGGGATGGGCACAACTTAAAAAAAGATGTTTTAGAAAATTTAGTAGTCCCTATCCCCAAACATACCTTTTCTTAATTTTAAGGAATTTATGTAATATATAGTGAGCAAAATAAAAAACAACAACTATCTGCAATCCCCTTCCAGGGAAATACAGGCCTTTCATAAATTACATGGCCCGTGCCCCCCCCCCCCCCCCCC
>PRKT01001408.1:34737-49563 GCA_003671525.1 Saccostrea glomerata
ATTTTCCGTTCCGTTTTCCCTTGCGCGTTTTAGCAAGACCACCCCCCCCCCCTTACCGATCTACCACTGGCTTCAAAATATAAATTTGTGTAAACATGTAATCTATAACTTTGGATGATGCTGCATGAAATATTTGCCAAAAAAAATAATTACATGTAATAAAATAAAAATTTGTATTTGTATGTGCTATTTCGGACTAATAATGTGCATACTATCTATAATATAGTATTCGGCAACTTTTTTATTTGTATTGTTTTTGTTGAACTGCTATCAACTACTGCAGATTTATTATCATCATGGATATGATAATATTTATTTTTCACAATAAAAGGCTTTAAAAGATATTTAATGTTGGACCATACTTTTAATGTTACATTAAAAGGTTATCGTATTCGATGCATATACATTTTATTGTATTTTTTATGGTTGTCATATTGTTCGGAGGTCACACTATGACTATAGTAAAACTACATACACATGTACATTGAGGAAGACTCGTAGAAAATATAATTATACTGAGGTATTTCCGATTTTTTAGATTAATCTTTCAATAAATAAAAAAAAATATTGTGCTATTTTTGTGGAATGAATTGAGGTCTAGGATATTTTATTACTGTTGTTCAATGCTACATGTACAACCAACGGACACTATAGTCTATACACTTGTGCATATGATGTACAAACAGCATAAGTACAAACGGCATCTTTAGGTACCATTTATTCGTTGTTTTCAAAATATTTTATTCATATTCATAGATATTAATAGTTTACGATATCCAGTGATGGTACTTAAAATCAGAAAATCTCATTCTGTATCAATTATGCGTCATTAATATCGATATCAGGAAAATTGTATCGGTAAAATATCTTTTTTCCGTATGTTAACTTTTGCAAAATTCATATTGATCACAGGTGACAACCAACACTATTTTAATAGTGCAACTGCGATATGTAATGATGAACTTATATGCGGAGTATAAAAGTGGTTGTTGCATGTGAAAGGGTCTAATTTCAGCAAAGATTACTCTTTTTTCAATATAATTTAACGATTTTACACGACCATTCCATGTTTAGCGCGCATTAGTGACGTCATAGTTAAAAATTACGTCATATTTGTGCCTGTAGAATTTAGTTCGCATCTTCCTTACTTCAAAGCATAACATAAAAAAATTGTACAAAGAAGATTAAAATATCGTTTCATTTTCTGCGAATTACTGCTAATACCGTACTTTGTTCTTTGAAATTACGAAGAGTATTCAAGATCAAAGCCTTTAAAAAACAGTATATGAGCAGAAAAAAACGGACCTTTAAAACTGTTTTAGAGGTGGAATCAGGTGCCACGGAGGAGTGAGAATCCCCTGTCGATCGGTCCATGTGCTCCTTGTCATGATCAGGAAAAAAACTGAATAAATCCGTCGTCAATTCAGTGTATAAATAATGGACCAAAAATAGTTAACATGAAAACCATCAGTCAGTATTTGACTCAATGATAAATGATTAGGACTTGACGGAACCTGGATTCAACAATCTTTTTATATTGACTCTAATGCACTTTAATTAAAGAAATTTTAAATATAACTTAAAGAATAGCATGTATGTATCCATCGAAGATTTTAATGCATTTTTAAGATAGAATTATCCAAAACAAACCTAGTCGGCCGCATGGCGCAGTGGTTAGATCGTCTGCTCTATAGTCGCAGAAAAAGATAGGTCGCAGGTTTGCTTTTGTCACAAGTTTTGGTACACGATTTCGACGATTCGAGTGGTTGTTTTGTGCACATTCGATTTTGACCTCAGTTATGTCACAAAGACAACCTTGCGTTGTTTCCAGTTTTATTCTCTGTAAATAGAGAGGTTTAGTTACAAGTAACGTAATAAGGTGTACGCGTAACATTGAAGTACACGTTCTATTTGACGTCAGCGTAAAATATTTACATTTGCAAATGCTGGCCCTTATATAATACTATTTGAACAAGGCGTTTTTACATCTCGGTAAAACATGTTTTTCATGTGACCATACATTGGTTTTTTAGTCATAAGCGATTTACTTTATAGTAACGTCATAAGTGAATGACGTGTTCAACGTTTTCAAATGATACCGTTGAGTTTTGAAAAAAAATGTAAATATCTTTTGGTTTTAAAATATAGGTGCCTTACTTTTTTTTAATAAATCAGTCACAAATGTAAATATAAGTAATAACGTATATCATTTTTTTTTAGTTTTATTGGGATGTAAATCGTCAAATCATCCAGAAAGCCCTTCGGGCTCCATGGGATTTGATCACGTGACAAACCCGTTTTACATCTCAATAAAACTCTAAAAATTATATCCTATTCTTAAATAACATGATTTAGTTATACGTACATGAGTACGTATGCAAACTTCATGATTGAATAGTGAATTAATTGAACAGCATTGTATTTATTATTTTTAATTTAGACAAATCAATGGTGAAATGGAATTAATACTAACTCTAGTCATAGGTATCATTAATTATGAAAAATTATTATGTGTAATGTCATCTCAATGCAGTGAATCGCTTTAAATATTTTGTCACCTAGTATGACTACAGGACAATTAAGATTTTTATTCAGCATCACTTTAAAAACAGAAGCAATCACAAAAATTATTAAATTGACGATGGAAAACGACCATATTTTGTACTTTGTGGTAGAGGGGGGGGGGGTCCTAAAGAAAGCGATAAAATGTGAAGGCTCGATCATATAACGTCTAGAAAGGAGGCATGGCATAAAATTCAATACATCAATACATTGTTAAAACCAAAATCAGAAACCGCCCCCTTTTTTAAACACGCTTCTGCTCGAGATCTGTACAAATGATAGTACAAAAGAAAAACAAATATAATGAAATTCAATCTCAACAAGCACTTGAAGTTACACATAGGCCTACTACCTATAACTTATTAGGTGAGGGGTTATAATTTTTGTTACTTCACTAAAGTGCCTGTGGATGTTATTAAAAAAAAGAATATAGAGGTGTTAAAATAGGTTTTAGTAAAAATAACAAAGAGGAAAATCATGAAATTATATTTGGTGCATTTGCGGGCGGGGTCTTCCTCGAATGAATCCTATGTACAAAATAAACATGCTGTTTAGTATCAGTTTGAGTTTAACTTTTCATCGATAGAAATACTAATACTTTGATGGTATCATTGAATTATCATTCATTAAATTTTTTTTAGAAAAACTAGTGTTCTTGTTTTATTGCAAAAAATCAATCAGCTGCATCAAAAAAAAAATAAAGAATTTAAGCCATAACTTGACCCGTTTACGTGGAATGTGTAGACAGCGTATAACACGTTCTAAACTTGTAGCTACACGTCGGACTTGACGTCATGCGTCGAAGAATACAACCATTAATAACGTCACCCTTACAATTATCGCAAAATGTGTTACTAAATCTCTCTAATGACTTAAAGTTTGTACGAATCACGTAGATTAATACAAAGTACATTCTATTGTACGTAATCCTCGTACATGTTTAAAAATTAAAATCCAGTGCTTGGCATTGTACGTAAACCTCGTCTACACATGTTTTATATTAAATTTCAGTCTGAATTATGATTTTATTATTATATGTTACGTCTTTATAGGAAAAAATAAATACAATACCAAATGAAAAGATTTTTACGTTATATTGTAAGTTTCAATAAACTGCTAAAAGAATCAGAATAAGTCAGTATAAAAGTTATGGCATGCAAAAAGAAAGTTATCACAAATAAAATTGCTTAGCGGAAAACTTGAGGGGTTGTTCGTCTGCAACTCAGGGGAACGTGGCTTGCGTATTACATCATGACTGCCAATCAACAATGATAAAAGCCGGGGCAAAATTATGCGTATAATTTTCAGGATGAAATCAATCCTCAATACTAAAACCGGGTCAAATTTAATCACATGTATTTTTCTCGGGGGTTTTATCATCATCATTTTAATTATTATTTGGTTAATACTAGTATATACTTTAATCTCTTGTTGTCGCCTTGTTTTCCTAAAAATACAGCATATTATGTACTTTAAAAACAAATCTCAAGACATTCGTACACACTGCCGTTTTCACTCATTTTTCAAAATATAGGGTGACCTTTGAGTGATAAGCTTTTTTACCGTCAAACGTTTTTTTTCAAAAGTGTAAACTATCCCCGTGCTTTGTGTCTTAAAGTCAATCTTACATTATCAGATATTATTTTTTGAAATTTTGCAAACAGTACATAAGTTGTTATAATTTTTGTTGGCAAGGACAGTACCCATTTCAGATGTCCATTACATAATATTTTATCATTGAAATCCACCTTCTCATTTGTCTATAAAACAGGCATTCAATTTGGTAGTTGTATATGTCACATATTTCAGTGAATATTTCTTTGGGATTTGTAACAAGTTGTACAGCAACTGTAGAAGCTTTTATTTTCACTGTAGTTTACCGATTCTTTACCATGCATTTATAATGCGGTGTCTAAAAAAGCCCTTGTTTCCCAACTTCTCGAAATGAAACTATGTGATGAAAAGTGGTCACATGAACTGCTATAAATTCATTAAAGATTCAATCATGAGAGAAAGTCAAGTTTAATGTCATATGATATCTGTACTGTATGTCATACAGTTCAGGACATAATTTTTGGAACAGCCCTCGTGTTAAATGATCGATCTTTTTTATTTATGCGTCATCTTGTATCTCTATATGACAAGTTTGCCATACGTGTAAATTAAATAATGACCGAATTAATTAAACATAATTAAAAAGAAACAAATAAATTGTACTACTTAAATACGATCAAATGGTACATGTATGTTTAACTAGAAATTTCATACATGTTGTTAGATTATATGATTCCAAAAAACTATACTTTTGCGAGATTAGAATGGTATTGAAAAAAGAATTCCGAGTACATTAATAACAAGTGCCAGAAAATTTTAATCATCTCGAACAATAAATGAATGAAACGTTAGCAGTTTTCCAACTTTTCATTTTGTTTACTCCTCCATGGCACCTCATCCAACCTTTAATATTTTGGAGGTCTGTGTTTGCTCTGCTGCTGCTTTATATTGTTCTATGGCCTTTTAATCTGGAATACTGTTCGTTACCTGCATACGGAGTATACATATATCAGTTGATTCGATACGCAAGAGCTTCCTCTACGTATGAACAATTTCTGAAATGAGGTAAATTATTGACAAGCAAATTGATGAAACATGAACATCAGCCGTATCGTTTAAAGTCATCATTCCTAATTTTCTATGGTCGGTACAATGACCTTGTCGGTTAATACAATTTATCATTGAGTCAAATGCTGACTGACATTTTTCCTACTTATTGTTATTCCATTATATATACACTGAATTGACGACGAATTATTCCGTTATGACAAGGAGCACACAGCAGTTGTGTAGTCGGTCAGCAGAGGATGCTCACTCCTCCATGGCACCTGATCCCACTTTTGATGTTTCGGAGGTCGTGTTTGCTCTGTTCTTCTTTTGTATTGTTTTAAGGACTTGAGATTGAATACTCTTCGTTAACTCCAAATCCTTCTCCATATGTTTCATTCTTAAATCTATAGTAACAGAAAAAGGACTATTTTTTATTTAAAATCTCATATAAAAATTCTACATAATTTAATTGATTAAATGGTCTAAATAGATTAACATACGTATCAATTTATCAATTATTTTTTTAATTATTTTAATCGATGTCTCTCAAAAACTTAAACAATGAAGGTTAACTAATCTGTTAATGTATTGTTTGTATTTTATCTTTATCAGATGCCAGTAGAAAGAATGATGTCATACTCTACAAGCGATGTTACAATAAAGAAACAGGTATAGTCCAAGAATATGGTGCAATTTGTTAACAATTTCATTTCTTTGTATCTTTTTTTAAATGTCATCTTAATAAAAAAAAATGAAATTCCAAGACTTTAGCACATACTAAAATTGTCCAGTCGTGCCGATTTATTTATTCATTCAGTCGGTAGAATAAGGGCAACCCATTTTTTATTTGCTGCAGGTCGGCAATAAAAAAAGATACATAATATCAGCAATTACATTACATGAGGAGTAGTTTGAATAAAAATTTTAAAAAAAAAAAAGGTCACCCAAATTTCAAACCCGAACTAGATGGTAACATTGACTGAAATAATATTTTAGTTTATTTAAAGAAAGAGGAAGAAATTTCTGATGTATTAATGCTTTTTATATTTCCAATTCAATATTTTTAGCCAATAGTAAAATGGGGTATTTTTTTAATGATACTTTATTGCTATTTTTTCTCATCTCTATAGATTGTCTTATAATTGCAATAGACATTGGGGAGAAATATTATGGCTTAGCACACACTGACCTTAGTAATCCACAGATAATAAAATCATCACACCCCATGGAAAGAATTGCTGTTCTGATTGAAAAACCAAACAAAATCCTAAAGGTTGGAAAAGATGCAACAAATGAATTCCTTGAGATGAATGCAGACGATTTATGCAACCATGTGTATGTCAATGAAATAAAAAACGACAAACTTTTAACAGAGGTATCGGTTGCCTTTTGAACGCATTTAGTATGCAACCAATCAGAATATATATAGCATTTTCCTAATTTTTGTCTAACAATTGTATATAACTTTTGTGAGGTCCCAGAAACAAAGCTTCAATACATTCAACTATTTACGGCTGCAACACTTGGTGTATTGAAAAGAATAGAAGGCGAAATTAGACAAAAGATGAAAGACATGAAAAACATCAGGGTTGTTTTCTCCGCAGGAAGTCATTGGCGACAGCCTGTCAAAATATTGATTGATGATTTCTTAAAAACAGCTAGGGTATATGATCAAATTAACAGTTGTCTAATGAAAATTTTGTTATTTTATGTCAGGAAAAAAATTGCTGAACATTTTTTTATAATGCAGGCCCCATTAAACTGGCAACAAGGACAGGAGAAAGTCGCCTTTATAGAAAAAGTGAGAACAGTTTCCCAAATTATTCGGGAAGCAGAAGCATCGACCTACTGTTTGAATTTCAACATTGAAAATCTAAAACTAGAGAGCAAAAACTATGCCGTTTTAAATATAGGGTTTGGTAAGTAAAATGAATAAAGTTAATCAAGTGAATCGAAAAGTAAGAGAGATCCCGTTTCATGAGTGAAATAAATTTCCAAATTTCAATTATAAAGATGAACTTTGTCTGTAGTACAATATCTTTGCTTTTAATTCCCCTTCTTAATTATGATTAATAGTCATAAATGTAGTAATTAGTTGATACTTGATTATGAATAAAAGGGAAGTATGAGTATAAGTGGGATTACCGTTTGTAGAATTAAATCCAAATTCTTCTAGAATACAATTTTTATAATGTGCCTTACAAATGAATACAATATTGTTGCCTGCTTTGACGGCAGGGACTAGTACATAATGATCATACAATCTTTCTAATTCTTTTTTTTCACTTCTGGTTTACTGGACACAGAAGGATAGATGGTTTTCATATTGCCCCTCAATCTTTTAATACGTGACTTTAGCATAGATCTAATACACTTAATCCTTTCTGACAAGGTGTCAACGTCTTGTTTTTCATATCTAGCACATCGTCTGGCGTAATTTTCAACAGAATCCATAATATTAATGAAATTTTTATGCCAGTTGAAGAATCGGTTAAAATAAGGGGTCTAATGTCCTCATTATTAACTATATAGAAGTAGCAAAATAAAAAGATAGTAATATCTGTAAAAAGGTTACATTATTAAATTATAGATTATATGATTCCTAGTTTTAATAATGAAAACATTTCACAATACTTCACTGAACTTCTGTATAATCTAAATCTTAAACATAGAACATGTAGAATTGACTCAAAAATTACTTTCGAATTACTTAGGTTCCTGTCACTTGTCTTTTCTAAATTACCGAGATGAAAAACATTTAGACGACCGAGATGGTGGAGGTTCAATTAGACGGGATTGGAACAAAGCACTGCCAGAGGATCAAGTGTGGGATCTTTGTCAGGAAATGATTGAGGAAAAATACATTAATCAGCAAAATAAAGTGAGGGTGATTAATCAATATGAAAATCAACATGAGAGGATACGAATGTGCAGAGATGATGAAACAACATTTGCGTTTTCGTTCCCGAGTAATATTTTTAGGAAAGATTTTAAGAAAATAGCGAAAAAGTGGAAGGGGGTTGAAATGGTATCTGCTGAAAACATTCTTTAAGGCATTAACGGAGGCAGTTGACACTGTAATTAAAAACCATCAAGACGAATTTGAAAAGTTGACGATAAAATGTGTTTTCCTAATTGGAGGTTACAGCATCATGAAAATGATTCAGGATGCTGCCAGATACAAATGGTTTAAAACTTTAACAGTTGTAATTCCAGAAGACGGGGGCGTCAGTTATGCTGTTGGTGGTGCCACGGCAGGCGCTAGAGGATTTATTAAATTCGATGCTACGGGATATAAGGCTAATGATTGATATAAATACATCAATTGTACAACATGAAGTTTCAATATAGATACATTACTTTAAATAAAAACTCATTTCTTTAAAGAACAAAAGTTTTTATTTTTAAAATGAAAATATTGGAATATGGTTAGACTTTAAATTATAAGCAAACAAAAATTCATCTGTTCAAAATTCCATGTACAAATATTTCTCTTTTTTTTTTTTAGATATTGTATAAATCTTCATCTCAGATGATATGATTGTATGTTGTTTAATGTCCATCTCGAGATTTTTACTCATACGGAGAATTCACCGTGCGACCTACGTATTAAGGTAATATCGGAAAGACGCAAGACTTTTACTTCTAATGCTAAGTGTCTAGCGAAAAAACTGTCATTTCTTATGGGTTCGTCTCAAGTCTGACGCGGCGCCGCAAAAAAGAACTGAACCCAGGCCTTCCGATCACGAAGAGAATTCTTTACCAAAGGGTTACCGTGACCGGTCATCGCAAATGGTAGCGGATTATAGCATTGTCCTATTTGATTATTAAATAAATTTATAAAATTTTGTTCGACTGTATAACAGCAATGCTATGTGTTTAATTCCTTGAGCGTTTATTTCTCAGAATAAACTTGACTTATCCCATTCTGATATATATATGTGTATAATCTCAATGAAATTCACAATTGTCAATTTTAAAAATTAAAAAAAAATTATACATGGTTTTCAGCATTATGCAGCTAAACATCTATTTAAGATTACTTAGTTTCTGATTACTCGATTATACAAGATTGATATGGGTTTCAAAGTACAATGATTATTGGTCGTGCTTTATCCGTTGTTTATTATTTATCTTTAAAAAAAAACAATAAAGACTCTCCGAGATCCTCCATATTTTCGCAGAGCGGGTCATAGGAAATGCGATGTCTTAGTTTGCCTTTTCCGTATACATGAGCTAATATCAAATAATTGTTGTCGATATTCTTCCTTCAAGGGTATTGGGAAATACGGAGGACATGAATAAACTGAATACTCCCTAACAATATTAAACAGTTTCTCAAGAAGGATATGGAGATAACGAACAGTATACAATCTCAAAGTCCATAAAAAGTATACAAAACAAGACCAGAACAAACAAGGACCTCCGAAACATCAGATGTGGAACCAGGTGCCATGGAGGAGTGAGCATCCCCTGCTGACCGCTCACACCCTCCATGTGCTCATTGTTATGATCGTGAAATAACGGAAAAAATCCGTCGTCAATTCAGTAAATCATATCTTTTATCTCAAGCTCTCCTAGATATATCGTATCATATATCATATTCATTCCTAAAATATTCATAAAATGATTTATGAAGAATTTCTTCCTTAGAAAAGGAAGTATGAGTATAAGTAGGATTACCATTTGTGGAATTAAATCCAAGTTCTTCTAAATTATAATTTATATAATGAGCCTTATAAACGAAGACAATGTTGTTACCTGCTTTGTCGGCAGGGACCAGTGCGTAATGATCATGTAATCTATCTAATTCTTTTTTTATTTCTGGTTTATTGACCACAGAAGGATAGATGGTTTTCATTTTGTCCATCAATCTTCTAATACGCGACTTTGTCATAGATATAATACATTTATCCATTCTGACAAGGTGTCAACGTCTTCTTTATCATATCTGGCCCATCGTCTGTCTTAATTTTCAACAGAATCCATAATATTTTGGAAATTCCGACTCCAGTTGAACGATCGGGGTTCCCTATATTTAGGACTTTTCAAAATAAGTCATCTAAGGTCTTCATTATTAACTATATTTACGTCACCTAAAATAACCTGTCCAGCAGGACTATAAAGAAGAACATAAACATGATGGAGGATTATGTTTCAGATACTCGGTATTTCAGGTCATGTAAAGGTTTTTGCGTGGACCCTGCGGTCCACGCAGTAAATATATAAGCGAAGTTAAAGCGGATGCCCTGGGCAAACGACAGGCTACGCATGCGCGCGAATGTTAGAGAGTTTGCACCTTAGGTAACTTGCCCGTAGAATAATTCGCCCTATTCGAATCAAAATATGCCATTCATTGGCAAATCGCGCTTTTAAATCTGCACATCGCATTTACATATTCATTGGCATATCCGATTTCCTCTCTTTGACATATACTTTTATACTAAACATTGATTCTATGGTACAAACATTTTAAGAAGTTACAGTATATAGATACATGTAACTTAACAACATGAATGAGAAACGTCACTCAACGAACAGAGATACATGTAGTTTATAAAGCTTTTAAAGTAGAGCAAGTTTTCACCGGCATTAGTTTTGTGCAACAAGACTCGCAAAATAATTTAATATTTCAGCAATCTAATTATTGTTTGATAAAGGTCTGTATCAAGGGCTATTAAAGCGTGTCTGTGTGTTGGGGGTGGGGGCTCCGACAAAATACAAAACAAACTGCGTTGTACAGAGGTGTGCTACACGTGAACCATCAGATCTCCATTTTTCCAATGAAAAATTTCTTCCGTATAAATCCAGAACAGGTGTCAAGTCCCAGCCAATATGTGTTACACGTGTCAAAATAACCTGATTTTTAAACATATTAAAACTGACAAAACTAAAGATCGCTTATCGGAGATAATTTTAGAATAAGTGAACAAACCTTACATTAATATTCGCTACACCTAGAAATTTTCTTAATTGAATTTCAGAAAAAACACGCATATGGTCCACGTATTGCAGTCCTTTTTTAGAGGACAGCAACTTGTTGTACTTGAAAAGTTTAAAGCAATGAACATGATGAAATATCCCGGTTAAAACAAGCATGCTTTTGTTACTCACTCATCTTTGCGCAATGAAGCACAAGAAACACTATCAAAGTTATTTCGTGACTTTGGACTTAGACAATAACAGAATCACACTTGATCAGATTTACCCAAGTAGAATGTTTAAGAAGTCTGTAAATATAGACTCAATAAAAACAAGTCTTTATTTGTTTTTGCGTGCCTGTAATGGCCATTTAATAATTTATTAAAATAACACAATGTATGCACCGATCATGATGATAATATGGCAGCATAGTTAAATGAATATAGATAATGAGCAAGAGAAATACCATCTTGATCCAAGGAGTCTGGAAAAAACAGTACCCCCCGGAGACAGCATTCTTTGCAAAATTATGCCTAACAAAGTAAATAGCCACACGCAACTGGAATACTGAAGGTCCGAAAAGCACATCAACATTGAAGGTCCGCAAAGCACAACAACAAGGTGGTGGATCCTACTCAGGATTTGATCCATGCCATGACGCTGAAACGAGAAATTAAAAGAAAACGAAAAAACAACCGAAAAACACAGTTATTATGAAGACGTATTAGAAAAATAGCGTATGTACTAAAGAGGTATAAAATATATAATTAAGTGGAGGGAGGGTGGGTTTTAAAAAATTTTGCGTCTGCTTCTTTCAAATTAGAGATTAAAAAGGAATATTCTAGAAGACATGCGCAAACAAGAAATATCAAATATTTTCTGAGCACCGAGCCCGATGATTCATGAATTTCAACGTTAAGAAAATATATGTAAGATTTATCTATCTTTGCATACAAAAAATTATGCTGCACGAAATAACCAGGTTTATCCATTTTGGATAAACCCCATTATTTCGTGACTTTGGACTTAGACAATAACAGAATCACACTTGATCAGATTTACCCCAGTAGAATGTTTAAGAAGTCTGTAAATATACAATCAATAAAAACAAGTCTTTATTTGTTTTGGCGTGCTTGTCATGGCCATTTAATAATTTATTAAAAATAACACAATGTATGCGCCGATCATGATGATAATATGGCAGCATAGTTAAATGAATATATATAATGAGCAAGAGAAATACCATCTTGATCCAAGGAGTCTGAAAAAAACAGTACCCCCCGGAGACAGCATTCTTTGCAAAATTATGCCAAATGGGTCAAGGGACAAGGTCAATTGACCCATCCGCCACAAAATAAAATTGGGGCGGCAATTTTGCGGCCCAAAGGAACAATAGCACAAATCGTGCACAAATTAGATACAAATTGCACCAAAATATATGTACTATGCCAAATGGGTCTGCCAAATGGATCAAGGGACACAGTCGCATGACCCATCCGTCTCAAACTCAAATTGGGACGGCAATTTTGCAGCCCATGCATAGTAACATTTAAAGCACAAATCGTGCACAAATTAAAAGCACAAATCGTGCACAAAGTAGGTACAAATTGCACCAAATAACTAAATTAGTAATTGAAAGGCACAAATTCCGCGCTAAAATTGAAATTTTGAAATAAATGCAAATTGCACTGAAAATGATAAATGTGCAACTTGCACACAATGGGGCTCATGACAAGCATCAGGGAAATGTTGATAATACAAAATTACATCATTGAAATATTCTTATAAATAAATGTCAAAGCAATATTTGAATTGCAACTTTGTGTCACAACATTAAACAATATATGAACAAATGTCAAAGCAATATTTGAATTTTAACTTTGCGTCAAAATATTAAACAATGTCTTGATATATGTGCATATGGATAGAGGGTAAATTTACGACATTGGTCTTATTTAAGATTTGTAAGCTGCTGACTGTAGGGTTGTATCAATAAATCGATACGTATCAATATTGAAGAAATATATTGTATCGAACACTACCTTCCTTTATTTTTTTTTTAAATTCTGTTAAAAGAGGGGAATTTCAATCACCAAAGATCATATTTCACTTTTCTGAATTTAAAGTTTAAAACTCTTCAATTATCATGCAATTTTAAAGGCAATAACACAGTTCTTAGAATTATCACTAAAGCATAGATAGTTTTATTTTAACATGTTGATTTTGCAGCAATTAAAAATTTTAACTTGAGGTGCAAGTTGTAATGACAATGAAACAGGAACTCTCACTGTATAATAAAACACTTAATTTTTTAATTCATGTGTTAAATGATTTATTAGCTTTTTTTTATTTACTTGTTATATAATCCAATATATCGCTTAAAGGAAAAACTATTGTATCGTATTTAAATGTTCTGCTCAATACACACCGTAGCACCAGACTGTCATCTTGATTCTTCTCATTCGCGTAATAATTTCCTCTGAAAACCCTTTAGTACAAAAGTGGGTTGCAACCCCCATGTGAAAAAATGAGTGCATCCTAAATCCAGATGACTGAATATTCAAAAATTGCAAAGCTTTGTTTAAGGTTAATTCAATGTATATAAGTATAACCACCATATTGTGTACCTAAGAAATGGATAATCCAATCTTTTAAATCATGGCAGCAAAATATTTTGATTGATTATTCTTGTTTTACGTCAAGTCGGAAATACATGAGCCATTATTTAGAAGATATGAAATAAAAATGCTCCACAAAAGGAATTGACAACACGTTGATTATTGACCTATTAATTGCACCTTAATTGCACCTTTGAAGTCTAAGGATAGTGCATATGTTTTTGTTAGGTATTTAAAATATATATGCTCTAGTTTGAATTTCATACCAATCTGAGTAATTCTCTTTGAGAAAAGATGCATTTCTTGGTTTATTAAAATATGATATAAACTGAATTTTATACCAAAGAAATCCATTAAGGCCAGATAACTCTTCAGGAACTTTCAATGTGCAGAATGACCGTCTCTGTACCGGTGATTAGTCTTGTGAATTTGGTTCATTTCACTTTATCTTTATGTAGCGTTTTTACGAGTTTAAATTTATCTAAAATCGTTGAAATCCCTTCATTATACATTACATTGAATACATGTATCTTAACATGGATGGAAACTGATATTCGGATAAAGGGTTTGGAGTTAACATGTGAAAAGTGTGACGCCCTTTTATATATGTACATCATACAGCAAAATTATGCAAAGATTGAAGCAATCATATTGTAATATTTGAGTTTTTCCTCACATGCACACATGTCCCCAAACCAATGTGGCGAGTCTAAAATGTTTAAACGAAAACTTGAATGGTATCACAAGAGGCAATTTATATATTTATGCTTGATACCGAAAGCCACTATTTCACTCATTCTTAGTAATGCAAAGAAAGTTCATGTAAAAGCAGACTTAAATAAACCGCTTCAAAATCAGAACACTAATGTGACATAACACTGTCTGACAATGTTAACCAACATAGGCAATATAATGGTTTTCTTATATCCTGAGACGCATAGTTAGTTACATGTCTTTTAACCAGCCCATATCGTCTTAATCATAAATGAATCGAATGGAACCATTTAATTTGATGACAAAGCTGATTCCTGATAAATAACATTTAATGGTAGAAAAAGTCATAATACACTCTGACATCTATGTTAAATTTTTTAATATGATCAGTAAGGGGGGGGGGGGG
>PRKT01001408.1:55083-87979 GCA_003671525.1 Saccostrea glomerata
GGGGGGGGGGGGGGGGGGTGTATGGCGTACACACCTTGGATGGCTCGTATACCTGTGTTTCAATGGAGTGTAGCGGAGTAAGCCCAAGATTGCCGATTGTGCACATTATGCATAATGATCTGTCTATCACAAATAATTTCAAACTTTTGCTTACAGTCACAAGCTAGTGAAGCTACCTTGTAAATATCCACTCTGTTCATTATATTGTAACCTTGACCTGTTATAGAGAGGGTATCTATAGGCTACGCCTGTTGCCCAATCTACTCAGTTTACACTGAATAAATATTGTTCAAATTATATTGTTTGATTTTCAGGAGTGAGACCCATTTCACACCATCTTTACTTAAATTGTCATGTTCTCTTTGACACTGAATATGAATTTAATTGATTATTTAATTTACATGTATGTAACTGTGTATCAACTTCTATATTACCGTAATGTTTAGATTGGACATCTGTAAGGTACTGGTAGAATGTCATCCGGGACTCTTGACTTGTTCAATATTGAATAATATATTGCATGAAACAACGTACAAACACGTGAATAAGGTGGCACATAAAAACAGATTATACATGTCAATTATATTTTAACAATTTAAGTATACTCTGAAAGTCGAATTTAACATCTGACTTCGAATTAATTGTGTTGCATCAAGCCTAGATCTCTCGTATATACATACGTAACCTGTTTTTTTTTTTTTTTTTTTTTAGACCTTAACAAATTTAATTCCTAATTTATTTTGATATGAGTATAAAAACATTTTTTTTTATCTTTTAAAATTTATACCACTGCAAGCACCGAAGTAACGTGACTTTGTTCTAAATTAATTTTTAAAAAGTCATGCATCCATTTTTTTTACTGGAGGGTTGGGGTCATTTGTTAAAAAAAAACATGGCAAATCATAAAAAAAGACAATGAAAAAAATATTTATTAAACTTATTAAACCACAACAAATGAAAAAAATGAACTGCAAAATTAAAATCAGTAGGGACTAACATTATTCATGTTGTCAGCTGTTTAGGCGTTTATAGTTAAAGTTTTAGGGGGGGGGGGGTTGTTAAATAGGTAATGTGTCGAAATGTGTTTTTATTCAATATATTTTTTTAAAATAATGACTCACATACCAATCAATAGTATAAACATAAATAGCATGCAAACGATTTGCTTCCTCGGGTTCCACATCGTTTGCGGTCGATTCTTCTTCGTAAGATCTAGCGTAGGGCTCAAAACGAAAGGGTTCAACCCCCCTTTTTTTTATATATTATTGCAGAGCAATGAATCCTCATCAAAATATGACAATCCACAAGAAATTTCTAGCGATTTTTTCTCTAATGGACTATCAGAATTATCCGAAACAGCGTTTTCTGTCATTCATTCACCTCTCACTTCAGGGAAGCGAGACACACTTGTGACGTCATTGAACTTGATTGCATTTAAACCGGAAGTGACATTGTCAAGGCTTATTGATCGTTTTCACAGGTGCAAATGCAGACGTTCAACATTGATTATCTTTGGAACGGCGGTACCGATTTTAGTCGGGTTTTCGCCAAAATGTTTTATAAAGCAGGTTTAGTGAAATACGTTGATGGGTAAAAGTACCGTGGCCTATCTTTAAGCAATAGATTCATGTTCCATTATCTGTTTGAATATGAAACAAACTTGGATAACTAGACTTACTGATATTTTGAAATAATTGTTAAGACATTCGTAAACGCTGTCGTTTTCACTCATTTTTTCAAAATATAGGGTGATCATTAAGTACCAAGCATTTTTACCGTCAAACGTTTCATAAAAGCATTGTAAACTACTCCCGATATGATGTCTATCAAATTTGCTATGTGTCTTAAAGTCAGTCATACATCATCAGATATTATTTGTTGAAATTGGGCAAATAGTACATGAGTTGTTATAAATTTTGTTGACATGGACGGTACCCATTTTTGATGCCCATTATATAATTTTTCATCATTGAAATCCACCTGCTCATTTGTCCATAAAACAGGCATTGGTTGCTGTAAATGTCACATATTTCAGTGAAAATTTCTTTAGGATTTTTAACACGTTTACAGTAGTTTTAATGAAGCTTTTATTTTCATTCTAGTTTACTGATTCTTTACCATTATTTATAATTCAGTGTCTCGAATAGCCCTGGTTTCCCAGCTTCTAACGATTAAACTATGTGATGAAAAAAATGGTCAAATAAACTGTTATCAATTTATTAAAGATTCAATAATGGGAGAAAGTCTAGATTAATGTTAGATGATTTCTAAGTTGTATGTCATAAAGCTAATGACATTATTTATTGAACGACCCTCGTATGGACCTCTTCTTCTAAAGGAAGTCAAAATAGTCTGAAAATGTCCACAACCCGCAGCTCCTTTAATAGAAATGCTTATCCATCAATACGAGCTACAAAAAATTTTGAATTACGATTTAATAAAAATTCAATAAATAATTGTATAACCACTCTGCTGACTTTTTCATGTTTCTTTTATTCTCAGATGAGAAAAAATTAGAAAACACTTCAAAGGAGAAAAACGCCCTGAGAAGAAAAGATGTCATAAGCTACAGTAGCTATGAACATAAAGAAACTGGTACTGGGAAAAAACTAAAAGAATTTTACGAAAAATAAAGAGTTTAGCGGATAGATACTTTACAATATATATATTTCTCTGAAAAAAGATAATATGTTTCACCTTTTTTTACTTTAAATGTTAATCTTTCGTGCAATTACACTACCTACTCTTTACATCTTTTTACGCTTTTCAACCAGCAATGTTATCAAAATGACCCTCTATCAGTGGAAATATCGCTTCTGAATTTTTATCAACCACTACAAATATGAAAGTCAAAAACAACATTAAACCTGAAGTCCATAATATCAATTTTTATGTTAATTATTACATTGTATCAATTGAATTATTTATTAAGCTTATTAAAATTGCCTTCATAGATAGATTTGAATCGTAACATGTATTAGCGGACCTATTTTATATTCATATATTTACATTTAGTGTATTTTTTTTATGAGATCCATTAGAAATCCATGACGTTCAAATCTTGCGAAACCTTGTCACCGCGCGTTAGACTATCTGCATTTTCTATACTCTAGGATCACAAAAATGTACAATATTTCAACTCAATTTGATAAAAACTAAAATCCCGTTACATTAATGTAGAAATACAACAAATGTGCATTTAATTAGTTAGTCTTTTTCTTGCAATGTGTTTGTTTGCGTTATTTAACTTTGAAACGTCACAAACGGCTGTTACATTATGCACCTCAGTTATGAAGGGTGCTAAATTCACATTCAATATTAACGAAATAAACAATTATGGAAAGGAAAAATTGGACAATGTAAATATAAGCATTGAATTCATATTTATTGGATGTCTTCAGTCCTATAATAACACACTTGGTCGTGTCGAAAAAATTATCATACCGCGCTAACGTGCGGTATTCAATTTGTCAGCACCCTCAGGTTTGTTATGGGACCAAAGATACTAAAAAAATATGGATTCGATGTTAAAAGAAGCAGAATTGTCCAAAATCCTACCCCGGTATATAACTTAAAAGAAGAAAACACTTGCTATGTCCTTCTAATCGAAATTTAGATATATCGACGACATATTGTCAATTTCAATTTTTATGTCGATACGATATATCCTGTTGAGATACAAATAAAAGATAGCACAGAGTTTGACACATTTGATTCATATTTCGAAATGTTACTTCAAAAAGACATTAACTTTCTCAAAGTTCTTTAGTCTATACAGTGACCTTGTCAGGAAATAAATTTATCGTGGCGTCAAATGCTGACTAACGTTTTTCATATTCGATGTCAGTACATTATTTTTACACTGAATTGACGTTGATTTTTTTCCTTTCTTTTATTTGCCATTATCATGACAACGAACACACGATGGGTGTGACAGGTCGACAGGTGATGCTCACTCCTTCATGGCACATGATCCCACCTCTGATGGTTTTAAATATCCGTGATTGCTCTGTTCCTTTTTTTTAGTTTTATTGACTTTTGAGTTTGAGTATTCGTTATCGAAAATATATATCAATCAAGTGCATCATAAAAAATTTTTATCTTTAAAAATAATTTCTTTGTACACAGATCCCTTTATAATTGCAATAGACATTTGAGAGAAATATTATGGTCTAGCACACACAGACCTTGGCAATCGACAGAAAATAGTTCCATCACACCCCGTGGAAAGAATTGCAGTACTGATCGAAATATCAAACAAAATAATAAAGGTTGGAAAAGATACAACAAAGGAGTTCCTTGAGATGAAGGCTGACGATTTATGCAACCATGTGTATGTCAATGAAATAAAACATGACAAACTCTGGGAAGAGGTATCGATGTACTATGATTTTATAAAATTTCTCTTTAAAAAGAATTTCAACGCAATAAATACAAACGAATTTTACAATTTCAATATATTGAGCTATTTGTGGATTTATATGATTATTTTTCGTCTGTAAGGTTCCAGAAACAGGGTTTTAATATATAGAATTATTTACGGAAGCAACAGTTGGTGTAATGAAAAGAATAGAAGACGAAATTGGTCAAAAGATGAGAGACATGGAAGACGTCAGGGTTGTTTTCTCAGCAGGATGTCACTGGCGAGAGGCTGTTAAAGACCTGATAGATGATCTGCTAAAGAAGTCGGGGATAAATAATCACTTGAATAGTCAATTGATGAAAATAATGTAATGTCAGAAATTCAGAAATCTACGATGTTCTTCGTTATTTAGACCTTATTTAACTGGCAAAAAGGACATGAAAAGGTCGCCTTCATAGAAAAAGTGAGAACAGTTTCCAAAGTTATTCGTGAAGCAGAAACGACGTCCTACTGTTTGAATTACAACGTTGAAAATGTAAAAATAAAAAGCAAATACTATGCTGTTTTGAATGCGGGATTTAGTTAGTGTTTTTAGACTTGTTTTTGTTCTTCTTAAAAGGAGGAGATTAAAATAATTTTCGTTTTCGAATGCATATGCAGAATATAAATTTTCTTCGGTTACATTTCCTAAATATCTTTCTTAGTACGTAGTCTCTTTATAATGTAATTGCTATGTCGTCAATAGTAGGTGGTTATTTCATAAAATAATCATAAAACAATTTTTTTAGGCTTTGAAAATTATTTTAACCAATTGTTTAATTCAAGTTGACGCACTTTATTTTGCTATCAATTGATCGCTACTTTAGTAAGTTAAAATGAAAAGAGGGTAAAAAAAATAATTAGAAAAAGACATGGCTCTTACAAAGTATATGACTCTCTTTCCCCATACATGCATACATGTGATTTTAGATATTATACACTCATAAAGATATATTGAAATTGTTACTAATGAATCACTCCAGGCTCCTGTCACTTCTCTTTTCTACGTTACTGAGATGAAGAACATTTGGACGTCCGAGAAGCACGGGCTACAATAAGAATGGATTGGGAAGAAGCATTGCCAGAGGATCATGTTTGGGCTCTTTGTCAGGAAATGATTGAGGAAAAATACATTAATCAGCAAAATTATGTGAGGGTGATAAATCAATATGAAAATCTTCACGAGAGGATACTAATGTGCAGAGATGATGAAACAACATTTCAGTTCTCTTTTCCCAGTCACATTTTCAAGAAAGATTTTAAGACAATAGCAGAGAAGAAGGGGATTGAAATCCAAGAAAAAGATAACAGAATCATATTATTGTTGAAATGGTATCTGATGAAAATCTTATTTAAGGAGTTGAAGAAGACAGTTAGTAGCATAGTTGAAAAGAACAAAGACGAATTCGAAAGGTTGGAAATAAAATGTGTTTTCTTCATTGGAAGCTACGGCATTATGAAAATCATTCAAGATGCAGCAAAAAACGAATGGTTTGAAAATATTACAGTTTTAATCTTAGAAGATGGTGAAGCATGTTATGCAGTGGGTGGTGCCATAGCAGGCGCTAGAGGATTTATTAAATTTGATTCTTGGAGGATATAAAAATGAGAATTTATATTAAATAAGCAATGATGTTATCATTGAATGTCTATATTGTTTTGAATAAAAACTATTCGATGATTTTATTTTCGTATGAAAATCTAATCAGACTAGGGCTTTAAGTGGCAATTTAACTTATCCAAAGGAAAACACTGTTATGTACTTGCACATGCTCCTGCGACATCGCGGAATTGTAACCGCTAACCTAATGACTGTTGACACTGAGGGACTAAATTTTCGGTATGTATAATAAATTTTATACTTAAAAAGCAATTAACAACATATCGCCAGAATACATTAGAGAGCTCATCACCATACATGTATATCAACCTGGTCGATCCCTTAGATCAGCAAACAAGCTGTCACTGCAAAGACCGCATTATCGAACATCAACGTACGGGAAAAGACGTTTTGACGCGGCCGCTGCATCCCTCTGAAACTCCAAATCTACTGTCATGTCCATCATTGAACACTTTTAAAAAATATCTTAAAACTCACGATCATCTCTTTTGGGGAAGCATTTGGTTAAATTTTTATTTTTTTGTCAAATATAGACCGTTTTTTTATTTATTTATTCATCTTTAAAGATCTTTGAATTAATTGATTATTTTTATTTCTCTGATATTTCTAAATGCTCTATAGTATTAATTTTTTTCTTTTCGTATTTCAATATTCTTTATTCGTCATTTTTAATAATACATGTATTTTTAATTTTTATGATTATCAATACTAAATTTTATTTTCATATGCTATTCAACAAAATTTTTATTCTTGATCATGTATTCATAAATGTATTTTTAACTACATATGTATGTTGTACAGCACTTTAGAATAATTGTTTTTATTATATAAGGCGTTCTATAAATTTTGTATAATAATAATAATAACTAGATACGTTCTTGTTGCTAGAGCAACAAGCAGGTCTTCCGACCGACTTTTCTTTAGAGTTCTATGCTGTGTCATCCCAAGAAATAGATTTCAGAATGTATTTTTTTCGTTTACGTCCATTTACAGTAGTCTCTCAATACAGATCATGATTATTACAATTATTTCAAAAATATCTTTAAATATAGCTTTTAAAATTCGGCAAAATCTTCCATACATGTAATAAAAGAGAGAAAAGTAATTTTCAAATGAAAAAAGACAAAAACAAAGAAAAAAATTTTGCAACGCCCCTAGCGGGATTCGAACCCCCGACAGTGGGACAAAGTTTGGTTCGGTCATATCGTTTCAATATATGCACGAATCAAGATACTGAACACATATTTAGAATTCTCATAAGACACAGAACGAAAGTGAATTTCGAAAAAATGAAAAACACGTCTGGAGATATTCTCATGATGCATCATCCCTGTAAAAATCTTTTAGATCCGTCCACGCACAGCTGAGATATCGCTCTAACTATGAAAAAAAGAAAAATAATAATAATAATAATAATAATAATAAAAAACAGACGAATAACAATAAGGTCTTCCGAAGGAAGTCGGAAGACCTTAATAATAATAATAATAATAATGAAACAAATAGTTTACACTTACTTGATGACTTTATAGTGTAGATTCAGATTTGTCCAAATCATTACCAAAAGTCATTACCCCCTGAGGGTAGAAAGGGGCTACAATAGGTAATCAATTTTACATGGAAATGTATAGGAAAAAATCTCTAATATTGCCAGTTCTTCTCACGAACCACTGGGAAAAACCGTTCATTAGAGATTCATTACATTTAGTATGTAAGAAACGTTTTGAAAATCAAGGTTGAAACAATACATTAATTTACTACCATATGCATATGACCCGAACCTATTAAATATGATAATTCCGAGACCTTAAAAAACATCCTGCAACATTGTAGAGATAAGAATTCCTACTGAATTGATTTCTAACACTGAGGGGGCAATATATGCATTCGGACCATTAAACAGAGGGATGGGCTTTGCAAAAAGCCTCACTTCTATAGTAAATAGCATTTTATTCGCGAGAACTTTATTTCGCGTACGAAATCGTGACTACCTGCTAACAAAAATACATTTCTCGCAGATATTATCAAAGATTATGTGAATCAGAATTCACAATTCATGAAATATTATGTCGCTTTTTACACGTAAAACAGGAGATTTTAAAATATACTTTTGAGCTTTTCCTTGTTATTGTAGCATGTGAAATAAAAGTTATAAAAAAAACAATTTTCTCCATTATATGGAACTCAAAAATTTACAGATATAGGCATTTGGTATTTGCGACCCTTTTGTTAAAAACAAAGAAGAAGGTATGGTTTTTATCTTCATTGTGCCCTAAAAAATTAATGTTCTTAAAAGTGATGAAATTGGCTTTAACAATAGTTGAAATAATGAAGATGATAAATCATTAAAGAATATGGCATAAAGGAGGGCCTTTCTGGAAATATGACCTGATTTATTTGGTATATAAGTTAAATGCAGAAAAGCCCCAAAATGACTCATTTCTGAGCTAATTTTCCTTTACAAAATAATGTCTGCCATCTTAGCCCGCTGTGGAACAATATAGGACTTAATTTGTATTGAATCAATACCTTTTCTTCTTTTCAAAATATTGAGTTTTGGAACAAAAAAAATCCATGTAGTTTATAGACCTCATGTCCTCCAACCAATTTGTAGGAATGTTATAGGTTCGAATGTACCTTATATAGCAGACCTATTATAATTTTATCATAAGTTGCAGGATTGAAACTTGAAATTTTGATTTTACGAGAATTTTCAATCAGTAATATTTAATATGATATAACTATGTTGACATGATATATCCCATGATGCTGGATGCCCAATTCTTCCATGGCACCAGAATAAGCTCTGTATTTTTAGGTTTGTAACAGGATTTGATGTATACAAGTACGACAAGGAGGAAAGCTTTTACCGAAAAAGTTTTTTAAACAACAATAAAAAAGAAAACTAGTTTAAATAAAATCAATATTT
Source organism: Saccostrea glomerata (assembly GCA_003671525.1). Taxonomy (NCBI): domain Eukaryota; kingdom Metazoa; phylum Mollusca; class Bivalvia; order Ostreida; family Ostreidae; genus Saccostrea; species Saccostrea glomerata. Next base: position 64,036 of record PRKT01001408.1, read on the forward strand.
TACAATTCCATGGTCGAAACAATGACCTTGTCAGCAAATACAATATAACATATTAAATTCTAATACCTGCTTTAATTTCATTTCTTATGCTATTTGCTAAATTGTCTACAGAATTCTCTAATCTTCACGACATTAACAAGGGGTACACGGTGTGACCAACCGACGCTTGATGCTTAACTCCATGCCTCCTGATCACACCTCTTGTTCAGCTATTCTAATGTAATTGTTTATTAGACAAAACAAAATGATTGAATGTAATGAAATCTTAATCCCTATCTGGATATTCAAGTAAAAAATGCAGTATGACGACACTGTTAACACTCTGATAAAAATACATATTTTTGTAAAAAAAAAAAATCGAACAAATCATACTTTTCGTTTAAAAACAAATTTTTATTATAATATTTGAGCACATATTTCATAATTACATATAAAATGCCACCTTTAAAATAATAAATCTATTTATAGTATGCAATATCAGTATTTCAAAATAACATTTACAGCTTTTATTCGAGATTAGAATGAAGTGCTGCTCTTCTTCTACATGAACCAGATAGATAATCCATTACAGCAGTTGCTGATTGAAACCTGCGCAATTCAACTGATCAGCTAGTGCATGAATTCTAAAATTGTAAGTTTGTTTCTTTCTGTGTTAAATCAATTTCACAAAATTCTAAAATATATTCGATGTATAATTTTCTGAGAGATAATGATTATATTTAACAATGGTACAATAACATTCATGCTTCTTTATGTATCACAATTAAATAGTCGGGATTTTAAATGCATGTCACGTGCATTAGTTTCGTTGGAATGCCACAATAAGACATGATCTCCTGATGGTGATAGGAATATGCCCAGTAGAGATGTGGAGGACTGCAAGAAATTAATTAGTTTAAATTTTTTTCAAAATGTGGATTTGAGCATTAAAGTTAGTATATATATAACCATGGATTTATATCTTATTTGCCTTGAAAAAATATGTAAATGTGAGTGCATGAAAGGACGACACTCTAGTAAACAAATTAATTCACAGAATCTGAAAGGGACACTTTAGAATTAAATTAAAAGTTTTTTTTTCTATTATAGCCAAATATACCATGGCTGAAGCACTTATTCAAGGTACTGCTCAACATTTCATCGAATGTGCAACCTGTACGGAATATTCAGAGTTCTTTTGCAATACATGTAACCAGAAGATGTGTCATCAATGCAGAGAAACCCACTTGAAGGATAAGAAAAAAGCAAATCACAATGTCGTTCCATATCGTGATAGGGGGAAAATGCACAAACTAGACAAGATAAGAGATGAAGTAGGCAAACAATTTGATAAGATAAAGGGAGGAATTCAACAACTCTTTACGGTGAAGAAAAAACAAATCATTGAATCTGAGAGAGCAACACATCCATCTCGAAAAGAAAATTTCAACGGCACTTTAAAGAATTGCGACTTTAATTTCGAACAATTCAAAACAATTGTTCTTTCAAATATAAAAATTATAACTCACTTATCCATCAAATCGACAGAACCAATCTGGGCCAGTGATGAAAAGGGAAGTCTTTTCAACTTCGATCTTAATGGAAATCTCCTACATACAATATACACATGTGAAAGTAAAACTGGTTACCACACAGTCAGTAAACAAGGAGATCTACTCTACACAGAGAGATACAATAAAACCATCTACAAAGTCACATATAACGGGAGGAAAATCTCACCGAGGCCATTCCTAACAACAGAAGAGTGGTTGCCATGGTGCATTCATTCTTCAACCATCCATGAAGGCATTCTTCTGGGCATGAAGAAAGACAAGGAATGGAAAATTTCGAAGTTTGACAAGGAAGGCAAAATGCTCAGGGACTTTCACTGGGATGCTGGAGGAACAAAACTCTATCAAAGCATTTCATATGTCACTGAGAACATAAATGGTGATATTTGTTCCTCAGACTATTTGGCGGGAAGAGTGGTTGTAGTAAACAAATTCGGAGAGCATCAGTTCTCTTACTCTGGGTACAATTCTGAGGGTGTATATACTCCTTATGGAATCTGTTCTGATGAACAAGGACATATCTTCGTCTGTGGTAGTGTCAGTTGTGGTCAGGTTTCTCACGAGGTCCATATACTTGCCCAGGACGGCCAGTTCTTGTCTTTCCTGCCTTTACCAGGTGATTGTCCGCGAGCTATTTGTGTTGATAATCAACAGAGAATTTATGTTGCAACAGAACGCTCTATCATCACTGTGTACAAGTATACAAAAAACACGGACAATTAAACACGATTAAGGAATATAATTTTCAGAAATATTAAGTCATGAACACAATGAATTAAGAGCATTGACATCTTTAGCTGATAAGCTTTCAATAAAAGTTTGTTTTTAATATCAGTCTAAAATTGAAAAAAAAATCTACTCTGCAAACCATATTGAGTGATCAATTTACCATTAAAATTTATAAATAATACATGTACCTCACATGAGGAACTATATTTTGTGGTGGAAGAAATTAATTGGTTTTTTTTTTTACTTTTACAAAACATTTCATAGAATACTGTTATGTTAAGCGTCCAGGAAATCAATGCAGGCTACTTTAAGAGTGTCATTTTGGGCAGTGAGATATGTGTTTGCTGATACCATAGAAGATGAGCGTACTTGGCGTGCGATCTTCAGAAATCATGTGTGCGAAACCTTCTTGTTTATAATGTATACTGTTTGGTTGGCTGACCAAAAGTTGACAGACTTAACAAAGCTACGCACAGAGGAAAATGTTAAAATTTACATTGTAGTACATATGTATAGCTTGTTAATGTACACGATAATTTATACAACTTTAGTTAATAGTTACCATGACACAGTAGCACTTCATAACAATAAAAACACCTAACAGGAAAAAGGAGATATATGATATATGAATGAAGTTGTTAAATTAGCCAGAGTACATGCACCGTACATATTTTCCTGCTGCAAAATCCATTTTATAAAACAGGAGTAGAGCAAAAACAGACCTCTGGAAAAAAACACCAGAGGTGGGATCAGGTGCCATGAAAGAGAATATTCTTTGAAAACAAATGCACGCAAATGTCTTTTTAACATGTGTTGATGAAGAGAGAATCACATATCGATAGCAAAATTGTAGAAAAAACAAATATTTTCAATAACCTACTTTGAAACTGTAAGATATTTTTGTTAATTTAGATTTGTCATACAATTTAGCACATTTTGTAAAATTTTCAATAAATGACTTTTCTGGAGGCAAAAATATGCAATACACCGCATAAAGTTCTTCCTACCTAAATGTCCATCACGAGCTCCTTCGTTCTTTCATATACTAAGTATATATTTCAAAAAATGCTTTATTTAAACTGTCTCCAAATGTTGAAAAAACTAAGAGGTTAAGATAGTGAACAGTTATGAGTCTCATAAATCCAGGAAAGAAAATGAATCATACACATGTAAAAACACAACACTTGGGAATACCAAAGGACTGTCCCTGCTGATTGGACTGACCCACCCTGAGACCTGTGTATAGTGAATGAGGGAGGAGAAGTAATCCCCTGTCAAAACGAATTTGCATTTTATTTTTAAAATCAAATTTAAATTAAATGTTTCTCTCTACCTCTCTCATCTTCATATTCAATAATATCAAAACGTTAGCGTATTAAATCCAGTTTCCTTGCATTTCATTAAGCATTTTACACGAGAGCTTATTTCAACAAGATAAGAAACAAGAGTTCAAAGTAAAACAGCCGTTGTTTAATGCGTGCGCAATTTGATCGATCTTCCAGTCGAGGAAGGCTGAAATTGTAAGTTTTGCTTTACCTTTTTCTTTGTTCTCCTAGTGTTGATTAGTATATGAAAAATGTATGAATGTAATGTTGTCCAAAACAATTCTGTTGAAAGTTCATCCGGTATTTCACAGTTATTTTAAAAGTAATATTCGGTGTTTAACTTTCAATGTGTCAAGAAAATGGCAATTTGAAATTGATGAAATTCGTATTACGTTGAAATTTCATGAAAAGGTTATATATTTTTAAGTGTTATGGAGTGATTCAAAGGGGAAAGGGATGGTATCCAAATATTCAGAACTTTTTAAAAATAAGAGCAGATTCTGAATTGAAGAAATATGAATCAGTTATTACAAAAACTTTATATTGTTTAGATGAATTTTAGATTGTTTTAAGTATCGTTGTCATATGACCTTAAACCCTAATTGGTAGGGCAGACAGAACAAATACTATCTAAAATTATTCAAAGGGGGGTTTTTGAAAGATATATCTAATAGTAATTTATGAAAATTGATTTCCTTCTGCAGATGGTAAATTATGGCAAGCCCTTTTTCTATTATTTCGGAAAAAAAAATATCTCAATTTAGAGATATATCTCTTAAAAATAGAGATATCTCCCAACTTAAAGGGATATCTCTCATTTTTAAGTAATATTTCTTTGAGAACGAGATATCTCAAACTCAGAGAGATATCTCTTATACTAAGAGAGATATCTTTTCCACTTGAACAGATATCTTTTTCTCCTTGAGTGATATCTCTTTCGTAAAAAGAGATATCTCTGAACGTAAAAGAGATATCTCTTTTACTTTTCAAGATATCTTTCCAAGTTGAAGAGATATTTTTTAAAATAAAAGAGATATCCATCTTAATTTATCTTAAAAGATATCTCTTTTAAAGTGAAAGAGACATCTTTCAAATGTGTATAAAAGAGATATCTCTTTATTGCAAAGAGATTTCTCTCTTCATTATTTTTAATTAAAAGGACTTATCCCTTACCGGAAGTAAGCTTTTTATTCATGGAAGGACATTTAGATTATTTTAAAATTTTGACATATTCCTGATATTCAACATTAAAAGCTTTACAAAACATGTCAAGGGTTTTCTAGATTTCATAATTGTAATAATAGTTGATTATTTTAAGCTGAGAAAATTCGGTTCGTTACATTTAAGATTATATAAATAATTATGCTTATTTTCTTTTTCCTGAATATTAAATTTTTAGCATTTCATAAACGAAGTTTCCATTATTTGTTGTTTTAAACAAGGGATTTATAGCATTTTTGTCTACATAGTACAATTATGTATTATTCTATGCATTATATGCTCAGTCTATCTTTTTCTTATAACAGCAAAACTCTTCCTGATACTTTACTTCCTGTTTCGCTTTCGTTTTAAAGTGGAGATTTGATTATTTTATTTTAAGGATCACTGGAAAAGAGACATCCCTTTTGCTTCGAAACATATCTCTTTTTGAAAATCTGAAGAAATATCCCTCTAACTAATTATTATATTTCGTTTAACCTAGTTGAAGAGATAAATCTCTAACTTTAAGAGGTATCTCTCTCGTTTAAAGAAATATCTTTCTAGCTTAAGAAGATATCTCTCTAGTTAAAAGAGATATCTCTTACAAAAAGAGATATCTATTTTGTTAAAAGAGATATCTCTTTAAGGTTTAAAGATATCTCTATTAGTCAAAGAGATATCTCTATAAGCGAAAGAGATATATCTCTATGCTAGAGAGATATCTCTCTTATTGATCATGTTGATAGACAATTTTTATTTCAGTAATAAATAGTGAAAAGGCTTGCCATATTAAACAACTGAAATTTAAAGAAATCTTTTGTAAATTCGCTACCGGACTTTTAATATGAGGTTTTTAAATGTTATTATGGCTCTAGTAAAGCATTTTGTTGAAAGGACCCAATACATCGACCTCCAAAATAGGTGGTTCATGTCCTTACTTAGCGAAAATATAATTTTATTAGCATGCACAATGAAGATAAAATGCAGACGACATTGAACTAGATTTAAAAAGAGATTGGCAATGTTTTCTAACTGTTTTTAGAAACTTGAGATTGTGGTTATCGTAACAGCTGACGGTAGGTCATTGTGACGGTGTTGAAATCGTAATCGGGAGGACCGGGTTTGATTTTCAGTTCCTGGGGTTGCGTCAAAGCTTGAACGTTAACATAACAACTCGTAGGTCTGAAAAGCCCTGGTCGATCCCATATGGATGTCACGGTAGACGTTTACGCACTTAGATTGGCTCAACCTGTGTGCGACGAAAGCACAAGTCTGTCGAAGCTTAAGGTAGGATTCTTCTCTGGTTTCTGAATAGATGAAATACTCAATGTATATTTGCTTATATTTCTTATAGGTAAATATATTTAGGTGAAAGACATTTAATAAACCGTATTTTTCTTTTCTTATTAAATTGTACATCTTTAAATAGAGATAGATAATTGTGTTCGAAAACTAGCAGGGACTTTTTTTGGCGGAATGGTGTTGTTAGACTGGCAGTTCCTGTCTCGTACGAAACGACAGGCGACTACCGCCATCTTAAGCAACAAATTCCTGGCTTGATCCAATCGGCAATCCTCGACTGACTCCGCTACGCTCCATTCAAACCACAATAAACTGATAAGCTACGACTCTCTGCTGAGTCAGTGAGTCATCCTTAACCGACGAATGTTTAAAATGTGTCATTTTCAATTAATAAATGTTGCAGTTTTTTTTTAATTCAAGTAATGTAGTGTATATAAAGTGATAAGATCTTCGCAAGGTAATTGAAATACCTTCAGGCCAAGCAAAAGGAGTGAGTGAATGTATTTATTGAACTTACGTAGTGTACGTGAAGAGTGTCGGTCTGATTGGTTAAAGAATTTATAGAATACCTGTTCTGTTTAAAGGCAGAGATTTTTTACCGGGTGGTAAATTCCAGGTGAGGGAGGGGCTCATTTTGTACAGGTGTGAATGCCTTAGGGGGTAGCAATCGACCCGTGGTCATCTGTCTCCTAATATCCCTATACACAGGAAGTGATTTAATACACAGAGAAATACCCCAGGTGTCAAACTTTACCTGTGTTGGGGATTTTGAGACAATTTTAAATTAGAAGTGAAAAGTTGTAAAGAAAGCCTATATTGATTTATTTTTGAATATTTGAACCCCCCCCCCCCCCAAAAAAAAAAATATGATATAATAATATGAATTCAAATATTAAAATAAAGATTATTTTAAATGTTATTGTATGTGTTAATTGATTAAAAAAACCGCCAGTAACAACCAAATTAGAATTAATTCTTTTTTATCCTCAGGGAAGGGACCGATCTAATAAAAAAGAAAGTCAAGTTAACTACATTTCATTAATTTAATTGATCTTTTTTAGGTTTATCCATGTTATCGTAATCTTATTAACGTAAATGCTTTGTCACAATAAGATTGCTTGTAAATTTTATTCTTCTAAATGAAATCTGAATAACAAAGGAAAATATAAAAAACCCATGATTAGAAACATTTATGAATATTTTCCAAATTTAATTACTTAAATTCACACAGTGCTGCTCTAATCTTAATCAATAACATTTCCACTTTACCATTACGGTTTAGCATATTAAAATTAAAATCAAAATTTCATTGGAAAAATTTTCAAAAATTTTTTTTTGAAAAATGTATATTATATTATAATCCTTTTAAATACTAAAGGCATCTTCAATTCATATATATCATCAAGCAAAGCTTTTTCATAGTAATGCAGTTTCTTTATAATACCATGTTCGGTAAACATCAAAGGATCAAAAGTTAATTTGAAGGTCACCACGAGTCCCTTACAAGGTGTACAGGGTATACACAGGGACCAGTAGTTCACTGTCAATCAAGTTCCAGCATCCAATGATGGACCTTCATGCACTTGATTGACATGGCTACCCAGACCAGGTGTTTTTGAAGGCGGTGCTAAAAATCTCTGCCTTTAAAGCACGCACGCTTAAGCGTATGTACATGTAAACGTTAAATGTCATTCAATAGGTCTGGACGATTTCCAAATAAGGAAGTCAAGAACGATAACCGTAAATTGCTATTAATACACAGAATAAACAAGGGGGTAGTCCCTCTGACCAATCAGATAACAACATTTAGACAAACCCATGAGAAAATAAATAAAACACGTGTTTTTTTTTTAAAGTTTTTTGCTCAAAAAATTTTATAAGAACAAAGTTTTTGTAAACTTTATGCGCATTTGGGGATTAGGCCTATATAATATTTATGACAATTCTACTGTGAACAAACACGACTTGAAGGCATAGAATAAGTTTTAAGTAAGCTAAAAAAATCTGTCACTAGGAGGTAGCAATCCTAAAGTTTAACTTACGTTAAATATTTGATATAAATACGATAAATTTTCAGATTTTAGAGCCCGACATAAAAATCTTATCGAATAGATATCAATCTTTATTACTTTTTCAGTTTTTTGAAACGCATTCATGTATAATTACTGAATTCTCTTTTCTCCACGTTATACTCCCTTCCTTATTCCCATTTAAAGTCTGCATAGCTTCTAATAGTATTCGGCGCTCATGAAACCCGTGATAATTTAAAACTATATGTTATAGTCCATACGATAAACACTCGTGTGAGTTGATCTATACACGTGGATTTTAAGCATTGTCGATGAAAATCGGACGGTTAAGGTTTCGTCAAAGGTCAACATGTCTAAAAAATTATTTTTACAATACCTCCAAAACTATGTGTGGTATAAAGTCAAAACGTTTACAGTTTATAAATATATCACTCAGATTAATAGATAGAAAGTGTCACTTGATAACGAATAGGTGATATGGCGCCCCATAGCCGTTTTGGTATTTACTGCCAAAAAGTGATATCACCTATTCGAATAGGTGATATCACCTATTCAATTGGTGCCGTTTTGTCAAAGTGATATCACTTATTCGAATAGGTGATATCACCTATTCATTTTCAATTGGTGATATCACCTATTCGAAAAGGTGATATCACTTATTCGTATAGGTGATATCACCTATTGGAATAGGTGATATCACCAATCCAAATTTAATAGGTGATATCACCCATTCGAATAGGTGATATCACTTATTCGAATAGGTGATATCACCTATTCAGCACGAATATGCGATATCACCTATTCGAATAGGTGATATCACCTATTCATTTCCAATAGGTGATATCACCTATTCGAATAGGTGATATCACCTATACGAATAAGTGATATCACCTTTTCGAATAGGTGATATCACCAATTGAAAATGAATAGGTGATATCACCTATTCGAATAAGTGATATCACCTATTCGAATAGGTGATATCACTTTTTGGCAGTAAATACCAAAACGGCACCCCATATTCAAGGGCGAGTTGGACGTGAATGGTCTCTGAAAGGCTGTTATTGAAAGCATGACATGTATAAAGACAAGACCCCTATAGAATCCGCCATTTGCAAAGCACTTTCACTTTCAAGTCTTCACATTTGGACAAAAGAAACAGGGAAAACAACTTTACAGAGGCAATTGAAGTCCAACGTACTTGCCCTTCATTGATAAACATATTTTGTTCCTGCAATGATTGTTTTTACTAAGAGCACCTAATTAATAAGGTGTATTTTTTGAAAATATATGCATTTTTTAGAGGAAGAATTTTTCTAAATTAATATTTTTTCCAAGTATTTTTTTTTTATCAAATGATACTTTCTATCTGTTAGTCAATGAAAAATTTATAAACTGTAAAAGTTTTAACTTTATACCTCTCATATAGTTTTGGGGCTATTGTAAAAAAGAATGTTTGAACATATGTTGACCTTTGACGAAACCTTAAGCAAAATTATATTTACCAACATATAACATATTCTGGTAAATGTTATAATTGAACTTGATAGGAACTTGCTGGTGCGATCTATTTCTCCGTACATAACGATTACATTCTATCATGCATTATTTTTTTTTTCTTAACCGAGAGAAAAATGCCAATGTTGTTCACGGTAAATATGTGGGGAATATTTTATTTTTCAAAAGTTTATATCTTACTTCTATAGATTTTTTGTTGAAAAAAATCTTGAGGAAAAAAACAAAAGCACATGTTATCTTTTTGTTCCTTTGAAATATGCATTGGGGTGTGTAAAAATGCTGTTGTCTGATTAATCAGAAAAATAATTACGTGATGTACATTTACAGCAACTTTCGGTTATCATTTTTGACTTCCATATTTGGAAAATGTCCAGACCTGTTTGAGGGCTCTTTCTCAGTTCAGTCAAACGTTTGCCCGCCCGGCGGCCCGCCCGCCCCCTTCATGAGTATCATCTTTATTTTTTAATAATTATATGTTTTTGTTTGAGTTGGCAGTAAGATAATTTGGATGAGTACATTTTCAATCTAATTAAAATATACACTCTGCGGATCTTTAAGAAGTCTGATTTTAATTAGAGTGTGTACATTTTCATTGAATTTGTATATAATATTTAACTGCACTTACGAGAGCGCCTCTGTATCTATCACATGCGTGTCGTTATTTTTTTTTATAAATATGTTCGTTTGAGTGGAAACGAATAAGAACATAAAATATATAATATATAGGTTCCTGTTGAAATAATTATTTCAATAGTGGTTGAGAATGTATTTCAATTACAAACATAGGATGTAATCACTATTGAAATACGACCACTATTGAAATAATTATTTCAATAGTGGTTTTTATTTCAAAAGTGGTTGCAACACAGCTATCTTTTACGAAAAAACTTTTCTTATTTCCTTTAGAAGACTGTGAATGAGCAGGACATTATATTTTGAGCAGACTTTATGATTGTGATCTCAAAGTGCTGGTGCCACTATATTTGCTTATGCCATCTCAATAGTAACAGGTAGGATGACTTCTACTGTTTATTATATAAGATAAACTTTAAGTTTTTACTCAAACAAAAAAGAATAAATAATGTGTTGAGAAGGTCTTTCACTTAACCACTTCAATTGCATTTGAAAAAAAATTAAGGTCAGACAACACGTTCCTCAACAATATATATTTTTTCCCACGAATATGGCTTTTAAAAATTGCTATTTTAATAAGTTGCCTTACAAACAATTCATCAGATTTTTCTGCGAGATACCAGATGAAGGTGTTTCTTATGTAATCCTATATTAATAAATCGCTTTAGTTTGCCAAAATCACAGTTTTGGTGTAATTTTGGTTAGATAGAGACCTTTTCAAAACAGTTTAGAATACACAAGAGATCATCTAGAAGGGTAATTATCAATTACCTTTGAAACAGTACAAGGAGATTCAAATTAGATATTTTGAGAAGCTTGTTTATCTGGTATATGGTGTATTGCAATTGCTTTTCCTATCTCTGGGTACACACTAATGGGACTTCCTAAGATGTAGAGTATGTGTTTACAAATCCAGATATATATCTGCATGTAATGAAGCAAATCGATTTTAGTAAAACATATCAGGTCTAGTCAAATAGAATGAAGTTTAATGTCACAGATGCTTATTATTATATATCGAAAATCAATATTTACACTTTTTCTATCTGATTTGCTTCATCTTCGTGATTTTTTATTGGCAAGATGTCGTCTGACCTGAAGCGTTTTCACATAGTACATCCAGTTCTAATGAACTTATTTGAATTAAACTTGGTTGAAGGAGGTATTGTGAGACTCAGATATTTACATTTATGCAAATATATGAAACAGGTTTGTCTCTTTTAAAGTGTTTAAAGCGTAAGTAATTAAAGAAATTCTATTTTGAAATTAAAGTTTGATTGATTAAATGTATGTTGTTTTACATCTCATTTAAGTTATCCTGAGGCTATAATAAGAGAAATAAATATTCAAAAACATACCTATTTTAAATTTGAATATAGCAGTCTATGGCCAAATTACGATTAAACAAAAACTTTTCTAAATCTTCAAAAATCTTTTCTTTTTTTTTTAAAGTGAATGGTTCAACTCTATATCGAAAAACAAAATATCAGTAGTGCACATGTATCTGACAATATGTTTAAAAAGGATATGAAGAAAACGAACAGTATTCAATCTCAAAGTCCATAAAACAAATACAAAATAAGAGCAGAGCAAACACGGACCCCCGAAACACCAGAGGTGGGATCAGGTGCCATGGAGGAGTGATCATCCCCTGCACACCGGTCACACCCGCCGTGTGCTCCTTGTCATGATCAGGAAATAACGGAAAAAATTCGTCGTCAATTCAGTGTATTAATAATTGATTAATAATTAGTATGAAAAACGTCAGTCAGCATTTGACTCAATGATAAATTGTATTTGCTGACAAGGTCATTGTATCGACCATAGAACGTACGAAATGATGACTTTAAACGAGACTGTTGATATTCTTGCTTCATCAACTTGCCTGTCAATAATTTACCTCTTTTTAGAAATTGTTCATACGTAGAGCATGCTCTTGCGTATCGAATAAACTGAGATATATATACTCCGTGTGCAGGTGATGAAGGTATCTTAATGCATAAGTAAGGGAAGTTGACGATAGAAAAGTTAAAGTCATCACGTTTATCATATAGTTTGGTTGTTAGATTACCATTAGTGTCATATGTTCCTACCCCGGGTATAAGCTGAGACTTCAATTGGAAGAAAATGTTTTAGATTTTCACATTTATTATCTTCAACGGGAATTTTTTTTATTGAAAGCATATAAGAAAATAGTTGATACCTTTGTTTTATATAACAGAATGGCAATATATGTAAATTCAAATTCTGTCCCCGAGTTCAAATGGTTCGATTATTTATGTAAAAAATGAAAATATTTCTAAAGATGTTTTTAAAAATAAAGCTACAAATGGATTTTTATGAGAAGCGCTGACTTTTACAGTTGACTAGTTACTTTTACACTGGGGCAGTGTACGGAAACTCTTTTACGATATAAATATTTAGCACAACATTCAACAAATATAACGGGTTATTTCAAAGCACAGATAAGTTGTACTTGAAGACAACTACAGACATACTACCCCCAACTCTCGGTCTTCACATTTTAGTGTCCCTAACACCATTACTATGACAACTAGAAATGTTTTCTGACCTTTTTTTCAATTCTGTACGTACCTCTGTAGACGATACAGATTTAAATGTCCATGTAAACAGTCAACCGTAAAAATCAGTGTTTCTCGTAGAAGTCCAATAGTCATATTGATAATAAAGCTCTCTAATCTGGGCTGAATTCAAATTGTAAACTAAATTGAAAGGTTGAGTATTCTAGTATAGTATAAATGTACATTATATATAGAAATAAAATATTAAAAGATTTCTTTTAAAAAATAGAAGGGCCATCCATTTTGGATCGAATTATTAAAGAGGGGCATCCCCATGTAGATTTACTTCACCAGAACAACAATTAGGGTGCGTTCACCATGCATCTGACACATACCTTGCTTCGGACGACTTTAGGCAACAAACTCTCTTTCAATTTAAGAATTCCGTGTATTTATTTGTTTCTGTCTTAAAATTGAAGATTTAAATTTTTTAATGATACCGATTGTTATCATCATGCTGTGATAAAAATACCCCGATAATGGCCTTGAAGTTACGTCATATTTTACATCATCAAAGGGGAATAACCAGAAATTTATGCTTTTGCAATTTTTAGAGTTATCGTTCTTTTAAATTCGACTTCAACGGAACGAGTCAGACTTGGGTGAATTTTGTCCAAGATTGGCAATTTTACATAAATTTTATAGAAATTTCTCTTCAATGTTTGTATAATTTTTTCTAGAGCTGGTTTTTACTAGTATGTTCATTTCTCTGTACATTAGACATTAATTAACCATGCATCGGACACTTTGCGATGCAAAGGTAGGCAATACCACTTTTATACAGAACCCAACTGATAAAAAATAAATAATAACTCTATATTTTGAGTTAAATACAAGTTATCGATATATGACGTCTTGACTTTGACTCAATTTATTTCTACAAACCAGAGTATGATAAACCATGAAAAATAGGCGCGAATTACCGCATTATAAGCATTTAAAAGCATTTCTAAGGCAGAGTAAGGTCTCTTGAATCATTCTACATTTGTGCAACGATATCGTCAATTAAATTTAAGTTGAGGATTATTTCTTAGATAAAAGATAAAAATATATCTATATCAAGCATTTAAAGCACTTTGATAAAGGTATGATATTTTTCCGATTAAGATACCGTCTGTCCGATGCATGGTAAACAATGTCCGATCCATGGTGAATTTTGAGTTATTCCTTAAAACTTGATTTTTGAGGATATTTTCTCAATAAAGAGCATATAATTGTGTCCCAAATTGATATTTTAATCACAAACTAAATGTTAAACTTCATTTTGATAATTTTCCGTCGGTGGCGATATCGCTAGAATTTGTTGAAGTACAAGGGTATCCGATGCATGGTGAATTCACCCTAAGTAAAAAATTTGAAAACCTTATCTATAACCTCTCAATATACTGTATCTTAAACTTGCAGTGCTAACCTCGAACTTACTTTCTAATTATGTTTGATTTGGGTGAGCATTTTGACTGCTTGGACATTTTTCTCCTTAGATACAAGATTAATTTATGTAAATTACGAATACACACTAATTAGTTATTTAAATATCAAAATGTTAGAATCACTTGGAATTTAATGAGAAAAATCCATATTAATTGTTAATTATTTGAACACTGCATTGGTCGCCCGCGTAGCGCAGTAGCCCCGGCTCAATGGCCCTAAGTGCCGAGTAAAGGACGAAATGTGCAGCTATCACCAGCAAGTGGTGGCGTCTCCATATGAGTAAAAATTCTTGAAAAGGACGTTAAACAATATACAATCAATCAATTAATTATTAAACACTGAATTGTCTATGGATTTTTACGTTTGCCCGATCATGATAATGAGCACTTGGTGGATGTGATTGGTCGGCAAGGGATGTTTACTTCTTCATGGCACCTGATTTCTACTCTGGTGTATTTTATAACAGGTCCGTGAGTGCTCTATTCCCGATTATTTCTTTTTTTGTTGGTGGATTTTGAGTTTGATAACTATCTCCGTATTTCATTCATGAAGTTCAAGAATTCTGTTCATTTGTAAAAAAAAAATGTCACAAAAGATATTCTTATGTTTTGACAGGTATGGATAAAACGGAGGTTCCCGTTAATGCACAGCATTTCGTTGAGTGTGAATCGTGTGAAGGTTACTCAAGGTTCTACTGCAATACCTGTCACATGAGAATGTGTGAGCGATGCAGGGATATCCATCTTGACGTGAAAAAACAACATAAACATGAAGTCGTTGTCTACCAGAAAAGACGGAAAGAATTACCAGCAGAGAACTGTGAAACCCATCCAAAAAAGATCACTGATCTTTTCTGCAATGACTGCAAGTTACCTATTTGCTCCTTATGTTTTGCCACGGATCACAATGGTCATAAGGTTATTGATTTCGAGGAAGTTTACAATGAGATTGTTCGAACAGTTCAGAAGAAAATTAGCAAAATGGAGAATATGGATCTTTTTCAATCCGAAAAAAGATTGTCAATTCAGAGAGAAAATATTGAAAATTTGAATACGCGATTTGCGAATTTGAGGTCATCCATGAAAAAAAGTGCTCATGAAATCAGCTCAGAAGTTAATGCTACACTCCCTTCTCATTATGCCAAACTAGATGAAATGGAAAAGCCTACAATGGATAAGATGAAAAACCAAAAAGATGAAATGGAACTCCACGTAGAGAATCTTCGAGAATTAATAAGAGGCTACAAAAGCAAATTGTTCTCTAGTTCCCCAAGGGATTTGATTGTTTTAAATAAGGATCTGCCTACAGTAGACTTGGAGGTGCTACCTGACATTGCTAAACCAATATTACCGGTGTTCACAAGTGGCAAAGTCAGCAGAGATAAGATATCCAAACAATTTGGTGCATTAAATAATGGTAAGCCAAATATAGATAATCAGTCTTCAGTTCCAAAATTAGAAGATTCGGATATGGAAGAGACAGACACACCAAAACCCTCCTTTTCCAAAGCAGATAATGTAGCTGAAAAATTCAGAGGATTGTTCTACCATGAAAGACATAAGGAAAATAACAACTTGGATGCCTCCAACTTATCTTCTTTATTGCTTTTACCACAAGGAAAATTTTGGCTTCCTGACGGGAGTTTCATCCACAAATTCGGTGGTTTTTCAATAAAGAAATCAAGGAAAATTAACAACCTAGGCATTAGCAATATCTGTCACATATCTCCCTTATCGCAAGGAATATTCTGGATTAGTAATGATAACGGGAATCTAATCCAGTGTAACAAAAAAAGAAATACGTTGCAGAGTATAGTAACCAGCGGAGGTGCCATAGGATATCATACAGTCACTCAAGACGGAGAACTTCTGTACGCAGATGAAGTCACGAACGCCATTTACAGAGTTACCAGCGATATGCGTTCTTCCCGGCTTATCTCTACAAAAGATTGGTTTCGATGGTCATTCTGGATACCCGTCGCCATCTCTTCTTCGCTCAGCAGTGACATTTTAGTGGGGATGTATAAAGCCAATGAATGGAAAATTACTAGGTACAGCAAGACAGGGGAGAAGCTACAGGATATTCAGAAGGATAATGAAGGAGACGATCTATTCAGGAGTATCAGTCATCTTACAGAAAACATCAATGGTGATACCGGGGTATTTGTGCATCAGACCTTGTGGCAAGAAAGGTCCTGGTGGTGACCAAATCAGGGCAGTTTCGATTCTCATACTCGGGTCACTTCTCTCAGCCTGGATTTTCCCCTTACGGAATTTGCACGGACATCATGGGGCATATCTTTGTGTGCACTTCATTCACTGTTCCTCATGATCAATATTCCAATGATAAATTCTTCAGCATTCACATGCTGGACCGAGATGGGCTTTTCCTGACCAGCCTCTTTGCACCTGATCAGACTCCATCAGATCATTACGCTGTCTGTATTGATGATCAACAGAATTTATTGGTTGGGTCCAGATGGAGCTCCACGCTCAGTATCTACAAGTATCGCAACTGAATATGTATTTTTTGTTTATAAAAACATTGCTATGATGCCACTTCTTTGTTTGTATGATCTTATAGTTGGAACTTTTGCAGTTCGAAATTAGCAAGCATTCTCACTATCATGGACTTGCAATATTATTTCACAGGAAAATCTATCAAAAATCCTTTTTTTTTCATCCAAAAGTTATTGAGTTTGGTTGACACATCCTTGGACTTTCACAAATTTTGATTTTAGTCTTAATACTTTTGAAAGTGGCAATCTTGTTGTTGAAAAATCTCAAAACTTAAATCCAGAAAAATAAATATTCAGAGTAGAAATGTTCGAAAGCAAATACCCTTCTCAAGTATCGTCATTCCGCGCTCATTGTTATGTACAAAGTTTTGCAAATTGATGAACACAGTTTTTGTAAACAGGGCACGAGCTCTGTTATTGTTAGGGTTTACGATTCAATGGGTTTGTTCAAGTCTGCTCACCACAACTGCACGGACTGACAATATACTGTGTGTAGGTTTTGCTTTCGAACATTTCTACTCTCAGTTTTCTGGATAAAAGTTTTCATATTGTTCATTAATACACATTCAACAAAATTTCCATTTTTCATAAGTATTAAAAATAAAATTAAAATTTGTGAAAGTGCAAGGATGTCCATCAAACCCAAGATGGGTTTCAATAACTTTTAGATGAAATAAGATTTTTAATATATTTTCGTGTGAAATGCTATTGCAATATATATAAGTCGTGACAATTTATACAGAAAATTTGAG
This sequence comes from Saccostrea glomerata, assembly GCA_003671525.1. Classification (NCBI taxonomy): domain Eukaryota; kingdom Metazoa; phylum Mollusca; class Bivalvia; order Ostreida; family Ostreidae; genus Saccostrea; species Saccostrea glomerata. The sequence continues at coordinate 81,603 of PRKT01001408.1, forward strand.
AAAATATTAACTTCGAATCTGTGTTTCTGCACCTTTAAATCCTGCAGTATTTGAGCTGACTTTGATATGCGTGTTACAGATAAGTTTGTAATTCGTTTTATTTCATTGACTATTGAATTATTTATGGCTTTTTAATACTTAAAAGATTTTCCGCAATTTTTCTTAAAGCCTAAGTCATTGAGCTGATTTTTCGTGTGCGAGTTTACATTAATGAGTTATGGATCAAGTATGTGGACTGAGGCTATAAAATTAGTACAATGTAGTCTGTGCTTTCAAAATTTATATGGAACATAAACAACTAAAAAGATAAAGAATAATTGAAAATTTTAACCTGAAACGTTCATTATTTGCCAAATTATTATAAATTGAAAACGACATTATATGATCACCCGGCGCCGTCGTCGTTTATTTTCATCACGTCCGATAACGTCATTGTTTTTCAATGTCTGCTTCTTCTACCTCATACACTTTTTTGATGAGATTCCTTGGGGCTGAGTAAGGACTTAAACCCACCTTGTTTATATGACTTTACAATGTCATGAACAGTGGCCTTCAATGAATGAAATATTCCAAATTGATTAATACATTGGGAGAGATCTTCGCTTGATTGTGCTGGCATATTTTGCTTTTGGGAGTTCAATATCTACAACACATGATCAACGTTATTTTTTGACGTGATTGATTATTCACACATCGACTGCAAATCGACATTAACTGTGTATCCCCTTTCTCTCTGAATCTATTTTGACATAAAAAGACAAATACTCTGGATGCATTTTTTTCTCTGTAGCCAGTTTCAACATATTTTAGGTCTATACCAGTCTTTTGAAGGGGCAAAACTTTATAGAATGTTGGAAACGGAACCCCCCCCTTTTGACGTCATTTTCAAGGCCTCATTTGTTTGGACATTCCGTGTAAAATTTACGATAGAACTTCCAGAATGAATTGAAAATTTCATATTTTATAGAACAATTGTGTCCCAACACATGCCTGAATGAACGGAATTTTGGGATGTCAAATAATCATATCAGAAGAGTTTTTCTCAGTTACACATAAGTCGCAAAAACGTTGTGTTCGAGGTTGCGCCGCCTGGACATACCATTGCTTACAAAATCATTATTTATTTATTTAAGAAATAAGGTATCATTTTTTAGTTTTATTGGGATGTAAAACGGGTTGGTCACGTGATCAAAGATTTGATCATGTGCCAACCCGTTTTACATCCCAATGAAACTCAAAAAATTATACCTTATTACTTATATTTACATTTGTGACTTATTCATACTTTAAATTTGCCTGATTGTGACTTTCTTAAAACGTGTGAAATGCATTATTTTTCAAACCCAATGGCATGTATTTAATCCACTGAACGCGCGTCGACCCTTTATGACGTCACTGAGAAATTACGTCGAACGTTTATCTATACGCACATCTATGACCTCTTGGCCCCGTACCTGTATTTATTTAAGAAATAAGGTATCATTTTTTGAGTTTTATAGGGATGTAAAACGGGTTGGTCACGTGATCAAATCCCATGAAGCCTTCGGGCTTTATGGAAGATTTGATCATGTGCCAAACCGTTTTACATCCCAATAAAACTAAAAAAATGACACCTTATTACTTATATTTACATTTGTGACTTATTCATACTTTTAATGTGTCTGATTGTGACTTTTGACGTGTGAAATGCATTATTTTTCAAATCCAACGGCATGTATGTAATCCACTGAACGCGCGTCGACCCTTTATGACGTCACTGAAAATTACGACGAACGTTTATCCAAACGCACATCTATGACCTCTTGACCTCGTACCTGTATTTATACAGTTATAAATACGCTTGCTTTCAGTAGTGTTATATAAAGGAAAACATTTGCAAATGTAAATATAAAGTTATAAAAACGCTTGCTTTCAGTAGTGTTATATAAAGGAAAACATTTGCAAATGTAAATATTAAAAAACAAAATTTATGATTTATGGGTTATTCCTTAGATAGAAAACATGATGTTTTGTTGCAACCACTATTGAAATAACGACCACTATTAAAATATCGACCACTATTGAAATAATTATATATCAATAGTGGTTGAGAATGCATTTCAATAAAAACATAGTTAGTAACCAATATTGAAATACAACCACTATTGAAATCATATTTCAATAGTGGGTGAGATTCATTTCAATAACACCGGTCACGGTAGCCTAGTGGTAGAGCGTTCGCTTCGTGATCGGGAGGCCCGGGTTCGATTCTCGTTCGCGGCGCCGCGTCATACCTAAGACGTAAACAAAGGTAGTGACTGTTCCTTCGCCAAGCGCTCGGCACTAGAAGTGAAAGTCACGGGTCTTTCGGATATGACCTTAAAAACGTAGGTCCCGTGTCACGGTAGGCGTTGGCACGATAAAGAACCCTCACTGCTCAATGGCCCTGAGTGCCGAGTATAGGTCTAAATTTGAAGCCCTTCACCGGCATTGGTGACGTCTCCATATGAGTGAAAAATTCTCGAGAGGGACTTTAAACAATATACAATCAATCATTTCAATAACAAACATAGGTTGCAACCACTATTGAAATAATGTCCACTTTTGAAATAGAGATTTCAATATGGATTAAATTATGATTTATTTCAATAGAGCATTGAACAATGAATCCAATATATATTGAAATAATTATTTCAAAAAGTGCTGACGTGGTGTAAAGAATGTTTCCACTTAAGCATAGTGCCGTGGCCCCTTTTTGGCCCCCTCTAACTTTATCTAATTAACTCAAATTCTAATAATTTTACACCTAACTCTTACTTTGTTATCTTTGTGGTATATTACTTGCAAAAATTCACACTGAAAACGGCGCCTTAGTTTTATAAATGGCAATTAAAAAAGCCATATACTGGGTGTTAATTCCGGAATGCTGCGCTTGTCCGAGTTGGGTTTTAATTGTGTCACATTGTACTTGGACACAGATTTGAAGTTAATATTTTCTCAGAAAAACTGTATAATATCACGAATTATATATTTCAATAGCATTTCACACAAAAATTAATTAAAAATCTTAATTCATTTAAATGTTATTAAAACTTCAAAATTTTTGGCGGGTTTGATTGACACATCCTTGCACTTTCACAAATTTTAACTTTATTCTTAATCCTTATGACAAGTGTTAATCTTGTTGTGTGAAAGTGAGAAATATTAAAACTTTAATCCAGAAAAATAATTTTATTCAGAGTAGAAATGTTAGAAAGTAAAACTCCTTCAATAGTATCGTCATTCCGAGCTAAGTGTTGTGTGCAAATCGATCACACTCGTGTTATGTACACAGTTTTTGTAAACAGGGCAAGAGCTTTGTTATTGTTGACTGTTTATACGATTCACCGGGTGCGTTCCATTGTCGAAGTCTTCTCACCAAAACTGCACGGACTGAGAATATATTGTGCGTTTGTATTGCTCTCGAACATGTCTACTCTGAATTTTCTGGATTATAGTATTAATATTTTTCATTTATACACAACAAGATTGCCACTTTTCCTAAGTATTAAGAGTAAAATCAAAATTTGTGAAAGTGCAAGGATGTGTCAATCAAACCCGCGAAAAAATTTGAAATTTTAATAACTTTTAAATTTAATAAGATTTTTAATTAATTTTTGTGTGATAAGCTATTAAAATATATAAGTCGTAATATCATAGAGAAAAAATTAACTTCAAATCTGTGTCCAAGTACCTTTAATATTCGGAGTAGGCGGGGCATTTCATCGATCGATTGAAAACATGTAATATTTAGCCGTTTATGATGGCTTCTGGAATTTAATAAAAAATACAATGAAAATGTATACAGAAAAATAAACAAAGTATTTCTCAAGGATTACGCCAGATTTTTTTTTTATTTTGAGGAAAGGTGGTACTGGGGAGGATCTTTGATCTATATGATCCCTATAAAACCAGATTCCCCAACTTGTGGTCGTTTCTAGATGGAAATTTAACACTTAAATAAACTGAGCCTACTTGTATATGTAAACGGGGGAAAAATCATATTTAAGAAAAACTTCTATATATTCTAAAAGATTAGTGCCATATCGAAATTTTAAATATCTCTCTCTCTCTCAATCTCTCTCTTTGGCTCTCTTCGTACTTTTTAAAGTACATTAAATACTTCTTACAAATAATAGTGTACGGAATATATATATTTTTGCGATGCTGCATGTGGTGATATTTTATCAATTTTATTTATTTTATGTGCGATCGCTTTTTTTGTTTTTGTTTTGTTTGTTTGTTTTTTTTGGTGGGGGGGGGGGGGGGGGTGTATACCAGTAAATGTAAGAATTCCATGCCAGTGTTAAACAATCTACGTACTTCTACCCCGTGCCCTTATATTTTTACAGTCAAAAACACTTTCAAGAATGATGCTACTTCGAAGATGTGAGCTACTAAATTTTTGAAACTCGTTGAGCCTCCAAACCTGCCTCCCTAAATCCAAGGACTAAAAATTAAAGATCGTTACATTTTGTTCAATTTAATATTCCATCTCCCTATTAAAACACTTGACAAAAAAAGAAATACCGGTAATATTCTATGTTGATTAATTGAAAATGTACATGTACATGTTACGGTCTAAGTTGGACGCCTTTCGACGGAATGTTAATCGGATCTACTACCACGTGGTTTATTGATTTTTTGTATTCACAATATTACCTGAGTCTACAAATCACGTGGTGAATGGGAATATTAAACAGGTCACAATGAGGTCAATGACATGTAAATACCCGTAAACAGTGAAGAAAACTGTCGGCATTTTGTACCTTTTTTCAAAAAGTTTACCCCGAGCGCAGGCTTGCCCAAAATTCTCCCTTAAATATGTTGAATTTCCAAACGATCTATACCTTCTGTCCTTTTGAGAAATTTGGGCAAGCATGCGCTCACTATGTATTTTAGCTCTGTAAATTGGAATAACTTTGAATAACAATGGAGATTCGTGATTTGCATTGATCCCTTTTACAAAACACTGCCTCGTTCTTTAATTTTACTCACTTTTAATGTCTGTAATTTTGCAAAGGAGCGATTAAGACGATCGACCTAGAAGAACTGTTTTATTAACCTCATTAGGCTATTTTTTATAATTTATTTTTGCGCAATTTACCGGGGCCACTTTTTGTACACTAAGTGCAATCATTCTTTTCTTCCAAAACTGGTAGTATTTCAATAGTTGTTGAAACCTTTGGTTACCATATTGAAATGCACTCTCATCCACTATTAAATAATTATTTCAGTAGTGCTCGTATTTCAAGGTGGTCGTAACCTCTGATTTTTATATTGAAATGCACTCTCACCCACTATTGAAATAATTATTTTAATAGTGGTCGTAATTCAATAGTGGTCACTATTTATATTTGTTATTGAAATGCACTCTCACCCACTATTGAAATAAGTACATCAATAGTGGTCGTATTTCAATAGTGGTAACTAACTATGTTTACAATTGAAATGCACTCTCAACCACTATTGATATAATTATTTCAATAGTGGTTGCAACAATGCTTACTAGATATTTTAAAATTCATTGATGTGCCTAAAGTGGTTTTAATTGTATGATGCTAGTCCCACGAACTTTTTGATAACCCCTCGTACATGTATGCATTTGTTCCACTTCAAAGATTTTTATGGAGTTGTCATTTTCAATTTTTAATGGGAAACAGATAATACTTGCTGGTAGGTGGACTAGCATATAACTCTAATCCAATGCTCTTTGAATGCTTGAAGAAGTCTTGGGAACCTTTCTTACGTTGTCTCATCATATGTTTCACAAAAAGGAGATTAAAATAATAAGCGTTGAATATTAAAAACAAAACAAAGGAAAAACTGAATACCGACACTTTGAGGTTAAATTTGCGGAAGACTCTCAGGTGTGAATAATAAAAGGGTCTGTATCAAAGTTATAAACTAAAAATATACAGAATAGAACCATAACCATTCAAGGACTGAATAGACTGACTGTTTAATAAATCAATAACATAAGAATAAAATATGATGTGATAGTTTGTATAATAATTTCACATTATTATAAATGTTAAATATGAATGGAAATATTCTACTCCGCATGTTGCCATGACGTCCGCATTTTCAATATTTACATAGTACATGTAATGTAGTCCACATTTTTTACTTCATGGAACTATCTCTTCCATAATTTATTCTGATGATGGTCGAAAGTAGTAAAGCAAATTAATTTATTGCAGCGTTCTTACTAAGTGTTTGTGATCTGTTTTATATCATTTTGAATATTAAAAATAAAAAACATTTTCTTCAATACCAGGGTAAATAAATATCTTTTCAACAATAGTTATAAGTTTTAATACAGTTTATTAACTACAGTAACTTATTTTTACAATGTA
>PRKT01001409.1:0-11086 GCA_003671525.1 Saccostrea glomerata
TGGGCTGGAAAGTAGTGTCAGGATAAAAACATTAGGTTGGTAGGTAGGGTAAGGATAAAACATTGGGTCGGTAGGTAGTGTCAGGATAAAAACATTGGGTTGGTAGGTAGTGTCAGGATAAAACATTGGGTTGGTAGGTAGTGTCAGGATAAAACATTAGGTTGGTAGGTAGTGTCAGGATAAAACATTGGGTTGGTAGGTAGGGTCAGGATAAATCATTGGGTTGGTAGGTAGCGTCAGGATAAAAATATTGGGTTGGTTGGTAGGATCAGAATAAAACATTGGGTTGGTAGGTAGGATCAGGATAAAACATTGGGTTGGTAGGAAGGGTCAGAATAAAACCCTTGGGTTGGTAGGTAGGGTCTGAATAAAACCATTATGTTGGTAGGTAAGGTCAGAATAAAACATTGGGTTGGTAGGTAGCGTCAGAATAAAAATATTGGGTTGGTTGGTAGGATCAGAATAAAACAGTGGGTTCATAGGTAGGGTCAGAATAAAAACAGTGGGTTGATAGGTAGGGTCAGAATAAAACAGTGGGTTGGTAGGTAGGGTCAGAATTTTTTTAAAAGTCAAACACATATGAAAATGTGAAGCTAAAGTAGCTATACATGAATTTAAAGATAATTTTTAATGGAGGTTAAAAATAAATTTCGTGTCGGGCAATTTTTAGTCAATCAGTCATTAGGGACAAAGAATTCTAATTATTCTACTTTGTCAATGGAAATTAGAATTCTAGAACAAAAATTGCCATCATACGTACAGTCCATCAAAGAGTACACTTTTCGGTAAACAACGGGAATAAAACTGAACTAGATCGATTTATTGTTTGATTTTATGTTGTTTAACGTTCCATTTGAAAACATTTAAACCTGATAGAGAAGTCACCGTATGTAGACTGAAGGCTTCAAAGTTAGACCTATACTCGGCACTCAGGATCTCTTATTTCAATGCTCATCCAGTAGTTTAAAAGGTATATCTTAAAGATCCTTTTAACTCTGGTTAGGCAAAACATTGTAAGATAATACTTTACTACAGCTCCACGCATTTTTAGGCTCACATGTTTTTTGCACAAATTAACGTCACATTGTTTTTATGCAAAATTGTGTAACGAGACAAAATATGTTTTAAAAGTGATTTCTAACTTACTTTAAGTTTATTTAACTATTTTAAGCATAATTCACAGATAATTATTGGTAGGATTCCGATTTACTCTTGGCTGATGGATTGTAATAGTTCCCAAATGTTTTTAATGTGGTTTCTCGTGAAATGTAGCCATCTATCTACCCGATCTTTGTAAAGCAGTTCTTTGGCTTGCATGACTTAAAACAGTGCAAAATATGTAACTTTTGCTTTTCTGTACAATAGCATTACTCTATAACGCGCATGATGATAAAAGTATTTCTCATTTGTTCGACTGCTTTTCATGTTAAAAAACTAGTATTCGTTTAGGGTTACTTTCTGAATTTAACTTCATGAAAGATAAATCCGACCGTAAAGTTCTAAAGCTTAAGTCTGTAAATGTAAAAGAAATTTCTTTTAAAAAGTGAAATTTTACTATTTCAAGAAATGATCGGTACTTTTTTCTGTCATTTGGCATGATTTCTTTTAGCGGCATTGTAATTTTTCAACGCTACATTTCGACACAAAGAACGACGAATATGGAAAATATGCAACGTATTTCAAAAAAATACTCATGTCAATTTAAAAAAAAAAGAAGACGAGTAGAAGGTCTCTCAGCCCAACTCTTTTTTTCTTACACATTGTACATAGCCGTAGGTAGCTGAACTGAAAGTGGACACCCCCCCCCCCTTCAATGGCAAGCCCCAATTTTAAATGCCTATATATCTTTGCAAAATATCTGTGTTCACAAGTCCCCCTCCTGGTACCGATGCCTATGCTAAACCCAAATATATGTATTTGCATAACTGGTAGGACGTCAAATCGCTCACTTTCACATCCTGAAATGACATTATCACCAAAGAGTTATCAAACAGGTTCAATCATTTATCACACCTAAGATTTGCAAGAATATTGACCAAGCCATACACATTTTTTCAAAGTGCGTTAGTATGGCACTTTGAAAAGAAATTTTATTTTTTCAAAGTGCCTTGATTTGGTTCCATTATTCCACAATTCGACTGTTTGATGTCCAGGAATAAAAAAGAGAATTTTTAATGATTTGGAGTAAAAAGGAGGATTTTTTAAGTTTTCATTTATTTTCGTGGTTTTTACCTAATCCCTAGGGCCCCAGGGGAGGAGGGACCATGAAATTCACATATTTTCTTTCCAATCACACATATAGGCTTTCTGCCAAAATTGGTTGAAATTGGTTGGACGGTTGCAGAGAAGAGGCTGAAAGTGTTCAAACGCACGACGGATGGAAACAGATTTAGCAATAGTAAACTCCGGTGACTTAAAAATCCAATATTTTTCAATTAGAAAGAAATTGTTCTGTGAAGAATCGATTCTCATTAGATAAATATTCTTTGTTTTTACGTATTGTTACAAAATATTGATTTATCTAGCACATATTTACTTAACCCCCCCCCCTTAATACACAAGGGTATCTTTAGTTAATTTTTTTTTCTAAATTCAAACCTGGAGACCTCAGATACTAGTTTCAGTGTTAAGTGTCCAATGAAATTTCCTTGCAATTTTTGTAACCATTGATACACCCAAGAGGATATGATAAATCTGTCTTTAAAGAAACGTGGCTTATGGGTGACATCGCTCACCTGAGTAACACTTTAATGCCTTTCTTTACCAGCCCCCATTTCAGGATGCTTCCACATAAGTATCAATTTTCCTGGCCCAGTGGTTCTTGAGAAGATGATTTTGAAAGATTTCTCCTATATATTTATTTTTAAACTTTTATTTCCTATTGTGGCCTCGCCAAACAAGGGGTTATGATTTGAACACTTTAGAATCTACACTTTTTTTGTAAACCCAAGATGCTCCAAAATTCAGCTTTTCTGGCCCAGTGGTTATTGATAAGAGGATTTTTCCTATATAGTTCTGTGTAAAAATTTGGTTCCCTATTGTGGCCCCGCCCAACCAATGGGGTCATGATCTGAACAATTCAGAATTTACAATACCCCAGGATGTTTCCACATGAGTTTCAGCTTTTCTGGCCTAGTGGGTCTTGAGAAGAAGATTTTTAAACTTTTTACCCTAATATATATTATCCTATGTTAAAATTTGATTTCAAATTGTGGCCCCGCTCACCCCCTCCCCCCGGGAGGGAGGAGGGGAGGTGTTGATTTGAAAAATTTAGAATACACACCTCATAAAATGTTTCAACATAAGTTTCAGCTTTTTCTGGCCCCGTAGTTCTTGAGAAGGAGCTTTATTCTTAATTTTTTTTTTTGGCAATATATTTCTATGTTTAACTTTGATTTCCTATTGTGATCCCGCCCAACCTCTGGGGGGGGGGGGGGGGGGGCGGGGTCATGATTCGAACATTTAATTTACAATCTACACTACCCCAGAATACTTCCACATTCAGCTTTTTTGGCCCTCGTAGATCTTGTGAAGAAGTTTTCTATTTTTCCTATAGATATATTTCTATGTAAAACTTTGATTCTCTAATTTCGTCCGCATCTAACCCAGGGGGTCCTGATCTGAACTAATTAGTTTCTACACTAGAATGCTTCCACATAAATTTCTACTGTTTTTGCCCAGTGGTTCTGGAGAATAAGATTTTTAAAGTTTTTTCCCTATATATTTCTATGTTAAACTTTGATTCCAATTTGCGGCCCCACCCAACCCCGTTGGTCTTGGTTTGAACAATTTAGAATTTACAATACCGCAGGATGTTTACACATAAGTTTTAGCTTTTCTGGCCTAGTGGTTCTTGAGAAAAAAAAAATTAATGATTTTTCTTATATATTTCTATGTAAAACTTTAATTTCCCATTGTGGCTCCGCCAAACCCCCGCGGGTCATAATTTGCTTAATTTAGAATCTACACTACCCAAGGATATTTCTACATAATTTTCAGCTTTTCTGGCCAAGTAATTCTTGAAAAGAAGATTTTTTAATGAATCCACCATATGTTTGTCTTTTCTTGATTATCACCCCTTGTTAGGAGTCTTGGCAATTCCAATTCCTTTTGCCTTTACCTAAGGAGGCGTTGTACCAAGTTTGGTTAAAATCGACCCAGTGGTTCTTGATAAGATGTCAAAAATGTGAAAAGTTAACAGACCGACGGACAAAATGTGATCAGAAAAGCTCACTTGAGTCTTCGCCTTTGGTGAGCTAAAACAAAAAAAAAAAAAAACAAAAACAAAAGGCTCATGGACCACATTGCTAATCTGAGAGCATTGGCTAGGAAAAAGGACAAATCAGTACTGATCTAGTTATTTTTTTAGAATCGGTAGGAGAAGAAAGTAGAGAAGAAAAAATTACAAGTTCCTTAATTTGCAAACTTGATTTTAAAAAAAATATGAAGATGTACTTAACTGAGCCTCATACCTGTTGACAAAGTGTATCTTTCCTTACAAAATAGCTTGGCAAATGTAATTTATCAAGATCATTTAGAAGTCTTGAATTTCCCTACTTTCTCTTTGAAATTCATTTTCAGGTTCCTGCAAACAGATGCATTTTGCCCGAAAACAAATCTATGCCACCACAGGATTTTAACCAAGGAAAGACAACTAAAAGTGCTTTGATTTGAGGGGACACTCACCATCGACCGAAAATTAGGGACAGTGCTATGAGAAGCAACGTTTAACATTGTCGCCTATGTGAAAGCAATTATTGGACTGTACCCATATGAGGAAACACAAAATTTTCACTCATTAAGGTGTTCCTTATTCACGAAAAACCTTATTGCCTGTCATCACGGCGTCAGGCTGTATAAGGATTGATATTTGCAAAATCCGAAATGAATAGATTATCCCGACAGCTAGATTTTGTGCAAGCTGATTTACATTGGAATTCTTTACCACCATTTTAAAACAAACAGTTTTCAGAAAAAAAATGATATCGATGATGCCAAATACTGTAGTCTTTTACTTCCTTTAATCATGTTAATCTTTTGCATTGAACAATAATTCCATGTGATGCACCGTCGGAACATGTCCATGTATCTTTTTTCTGCGTTTCTATCCTACAGAATCAGTCCAGTTATATTCTACAAAAAGGGTGAATAGCTCTTTTCGCGCCAAATGTCAGAGTAAGCTATCTTGAAGTTGTTGCCTTTTCCTTGGATTGTCCTATTGTGTGAAGGGGTGTGCTAACGTCTATGGAATACAAGCTAATTCAGAGAATCTGTGTCCCTCGCTTGGAGAAAAAGTAAACCATGAGCAGTTCGGAGGGAGGGGTTTCGGATCCCCCTGACTGAATTTGTAGAATTATTAGATGTATACATGTATACTGAAGCAATTAAAATATGCCAATATGGATATAAAGATTTGATTCCTTATTGTGGCCCCGCCCAACTCCTGGGGATCATGATTTGAACAATTGAATATCTACACTACCTAAGGATACTTCCACATAAGTTTGAGCTTTCCTGGTCCAGTGGTTTTTGATAAGAAGATTTTTAAAGATTTTTTCCTGTATATTTCTATGTAAAACTTTGATTCCCTATTGCGGCCCCACCCAACCCCCGGAGGTCATGATTTGAACAATTTAAATCTACACTTCCCCAGGTTTCTTCCACATAAGTTTCAGCTATTCTGGCCCAGTGGTTCTTGAGAAGAGGATTTTTAATGACCCCACCCTATTTTTTCTTGATTATCTCCCCTATGGAGAAAACTTGGCCCTTCATTTTAACAATTTAAATTCACCTTCACCCAGATATGCTTTGTACCAAGTTTGATCAAAATTTGATCAATGGTTAATGAGAAGAAGTCGAATGTAAAGTGTAAAGACGGACAGACGGACGGACAGACAGTCAGACGGAAAGACGAACGATGGACAAAATGTGATCAGAAAAGCTCACTTGAGACTTCGGCTCAGGTGAGCTAAAAATACAAATAAAACAAACGGGGCGGGATACTTTGGGAGGGGTGAGAGATATCCTAGGGAGTTTTGGTATGAAAATACATTACAAAAGCTGAAATTCTTTTTAAAATATCGCCCAGGAAGGATAGTGTTAAATACAGAGAGAATGTTTTATTTACGACCTTGTACTCTGATCTTTTGACATAAAATTCAATAGGGATCTTCCTTAGGCCACAGGGAGTTGCTAATCAAAATTTAATTGCAAAAGGTCAAAGGGTTTTCAAGATATCGCACGGAACGAAAGTGTTATAACAGACAGAATTCGAACTTGACCTTCAACATTTTGACCTTAAAATCAATAGGGTTCTTCTCTAGTCCACAGGGAGTTGTTATGCAAAATTTTATTGCGAAAGCTCAAAGGGTTCTCGAGATATCATGTGAAAACGAAAGCAATTCAGACAGACATACGGACGGACAGACGGACAGACTCAAATTAATATCCCCCACTTTTTAAGCGGGGGAAAAAAATAAAGGACAAGATAGGGTAACAGCCGAATCTGGCCCATTATTTGATATAAAAATAAGAACAATGTTAGAATTGTGATAGTTTGAAGTACAGAAGTTAAAATGATCATGACTTTAATACAAGCACTAATTTTGATTCAAAGCTTACATGGAAGTCACTAGAGGGCGCAAAAATGGGGCACTTTCTAGAATTTCCTCATTGCTGGTGGAATTTCATCATATTTGGGATACATTTCTCTTCGGAAAACATAGAGCACAAACTTGCCTATAAGAGATTTTTACACATAAGCTGCATCTGATATTAGTGTATAAAATATATAAATTTGGTAGATAGGCAAGCGTGTGCTCTATGTTTTCCGAAAAAAAAATGTGCTGTAAAATTGAAAATTTGCATAAACATGAGAAATGACGGAAATTGACCTATTTCCTGACCTCACTTTGACCCCTGTATATTCTAAATCTTAAAACCAATACTCATTTTGTGGCAGGGTGGCAGGGGTGACAACAGGTTTTATGGATAAACTGTTTGATCATTCTGAAAGACAGTCAAACTTGGGGGCCAAATACTGCTCTTACCCTGTCTTGTCCTTTGTCCTATTGACCTCCTTCTAATACTTCAGGAATTCTATCTACAAATGTTATTTCATTCTTTTAATAACATATCGTATATATATCAGCACATGGACATGCAATACTAAAGAAATAATTTTTTTTTAAATTTGTTTCCTGATCCCGTGGTTTGCTTGCTACGTAAATGGATTAGTCCAAAAATAAACAACGCAGTTTAACAAGTCATGGAACATTTGTATCCCCGTTTCAGATGCACACAATAGAAAATAGTACAAAATCTTGGATTTTTTCTTTCCACAATGGCCTTAATATTGAATTTTCTTATTTAATTCTCAATTTATGATAGTGGCAGTACCTTCTCCCCTCCTTTTTAAGAGAAACAAAAACATTAATGAACACGCATTACTATTATTTACTTCAGCATGTTTAGTGGAATAAATACACTCTTAAGAAAATGTTTATTGCTAAACTACTAATTATATCCATCTTTTAAAATGTTCACAAGGCATGATTCATAACAGATATTATAAATATTATATCAGGTGTAATGTAGCTTTTAAATAAGATCCAAGTGCAGATCACTCCACTTGCAGCACCCCCCCCCCACCTCTTCCAACAGAATAACAACTCTTAAATATGCAGTGTAAAGATGATTCTTCTGTAAGTTTCATTTACACAAGGTTTTCAAAATATTAGTAAGAACATATTTTAAACACACAAAAGTATTCACTCCTCAAGTATGGAGGGTAATCGTGTTCAAAAATCCAGCGTTGTAAATTTTTAAATGCAATCTTGTAAGTTTGTAAATCCAATCTTGTAATCGTATAAGTTTCATAGTATACATATGTAAGTAGGTAATTCATACATCCAAGCATGTAGTTCTGAAAATACAACTGTGTTGACTTTAGTTCAAACTAGAACTGTCCAAACGGGACAAAATACACTCTGTTGTGTTTTTCTGAAGTAAGTTTATCCATAATAAAGATATGTATCAAACACGAATTATGAAATTTTAGTTCCAGTGACCTTCAACTTCCCAAAATGACCTTGGGTAAAGGTCATGACACACCCTTGTGTCATGGCCAATCTTTGAGTGAAATGAGAACCTACCAAGATTATCCATAAGAAAGATATGGACCGGACACAAATTATGAAATTTTTATTCCAGTGACCTTGAACTTCCCCAAATGACCTTGGGTCAACATGACACATCCTTGGGTCATGGACAATCTTTGTGTGAAATGAGAACCTACCAAGTTTATCCATAAGAAAGATATGGACCGGACACGAATGATGAAATTTTACTACCAGTGACCTTGAACTTCTCCAAATGACCTTGGGTCAAGGTCGTGACACACCCTTGGGTCATGGACAATCTTCGTGTGAAATGAGAACCTACCAAATTTATCCATAAGAAAGATATGGACCGGACACAAATTACGAAATTTATCTTTTAGTGACCTTGAACTTCCCCAAATGACCTTGGTTCAAGGTCATGACACACCTTTGGGTCATGGGCAATTTTTGTGTGAAATGAGAACCTACCAAGTCTATCCATAAAAGATATGTATCAAACATGAATTATGAAATTTTTCTTCAAGTGAAACTTCCCCAAATGACCTTGGGTCAAGGTCATAACATACCCTTGGGTTATGGGCAATCTTTGTGTGAAATGAAAACCTACCAAGTTTATCCATAAAAACAGATTTGGACCGGACACGAATTATTAATTTTTTCTTCCAGTGACTTTGAACTTCCCCAAATGACCTTGGGTCAAGGTCATGACACACCCTTAGGTCATGAGCAATCTAAGTGTGGAGTAATAGATTCTAATGTCCCTCTGTAAGAAAGATATGGACCGGACACGATTGCACACACAGACGGACAGACAGACAGACGGACAGACGGACAAGGTGATTCCTATATAACCCCCAAACTTCGTTTGCGGAGGGTATAATTATGAATGTGTGAATGTTTCATGTTGTAAATTTTGTTTTCAGGAATTCATATTTCCGCGCTCTGAATAAAACACAAAGACAATTCACAACTCTACAAACGAAAAGTCTACATGTTTGTCGAATTTTGATTGCAAGAAACTATGCAGGGGTGTCGGTGCCATAATTTCTTTTTAAGAAAAATACTTGTTTCATTTTTTGAATATTATTATTATTATAACTTTTTTTCTAAATTGAATAAATTCCAACGACTTATTTAACTTCTTGTTTATATTTTCCAGGATCTGGGGAGGGGCGATGTGCCGTGCCTCAATAATTTTGCCGATATAAAGAATACTATAGAAAACATAGCTAATATATGCCTGTGCCAACTCAATAAAAAAGTCTGAGGACCTCCTTTTAATGGGAGGGGGGCGAAGTTGATGTAAATTGTCCCTCAACTGAAAATGTATGGTTTTGCCCCCCCCCCCCCCCCCCCCCCCACCCCCCCCCCCCCCCACCCAAACCAAGTGAAGGTGCTTCCAACGGACCTACTCTTTTTTTTTTGCTTCCTTTCATATTTTCATTTTATCTGGTATTTTAAATTATGTTTCACTATTCCTAACATATTAATATTTTTTGGGGGGTAAAATTATAGAATAGAGTAGAACTACAGTGCGCAACAGAATTTAATTAAGGAATATGTGTGAAATTTAAAAGAGCGCGTCTGCCTTTTTTACATGTTCACAGAGATGTTGCGCGAACAGTCTACGACACGTACTATGTAGATATATATTTTCCTGGATGATGAATTTTGTTTGACTATTTTAAAAACCATATGATTTCATTCTTGTGTATTTTCTCTCCTTTACAGGCCCGTTGGAAGCAATTTCATGGGGGTTGGGGTGAACACAAAACAAAAATTTCTTGATCGCACCAAAGGCATTACTGTTAGTGAATATAACAATGAATTAACCTTGATTTCTTTTCTTATGAATATACCGACAATTGGGCACAATTGGAAATTACTGTCATTTACATGTAATTGGAATAGAATACACTGGCTCCCCAGCCCCTGTCCGGCCCGGGACCATGACACTTAGATAAGCTCACTTTTGATTCAATATCTCTATTACTAATTCCTGTAGTAAACCAAGCTGACGTGGCACGAAAAAGATCCATCGCTGCTGTATGGGTGTTGCTAAAACGCGGAACGGAAAACGGAACGGAAAGCGGAACGGAACGGAAAACGGAATTTTTTTTCAAACAAATAACATATAGATTCGATATAAGTCAGATAAAAGAGCAATATTCTTGTTGTAAAAGTCATTTCTAGTAAAAATTTATTGTAGACTTTTACATATTCATGAGTTATACACACTCTCCGTGGAAAAAAGGTACTGAAAGAAATTCGCCCTCCCCCCCCCCCCCCCCCCCCCCCCCCCCCCCCCCAAATTATCGTATTTGGGCAAAGGCATATCCCCCTTTTTTCAAATGTCAAATTTGTTGTATGTTGGAAATTATTTACTGACCCCCTCCCCATCTTTCTATTTGTTTCCCATATCAATGTCTATAAAGGCAAAAATAACTAGTTATGATATTCAGATTATGGCACGAAGTGTCGAATTCGCGATTCATGAAAGGGGGAGTGACAGTTTCGGGTCTGTGTAGGGGGCCCACAGCCACATTAAAAATTGATTTATTAAACCTTACACAAAAAAGAGGGGAAGATCTATTACAACTTCTCAGACCTTTCCGATGAGCGGAAAAACAAGCTCTCTTTTACGGGGTTATTCATATGCACCCCCCCCCCCTACACACATATGTACGGCAAACAAACAAAATTTAACTTCATTGAATGCAAATATTCTGCATTATATATCAATCACATGAAAGATTTCCAACTTTGTGTCTCCAGAATTTAAATATATTGAAAGCAACCCTATTTTGAATAAAATTTTAACATAGCAACAGTGTGTATAAGAGATGTTTATTCGAGCTTGCTGTAAAGGTTTGCCCTAATTGTAATCTTAATAATTATTTTTATCATTTTATTTCTCTTTCCATGGTTCATCTAGATATCAAATGTTTGCCCCCCCCCCCCCCCCC